>PVLD010003807.1:0-136024 GCA_004027595.1 Dinomys branickii | reverse complement strand
CTGTTGTTGAGAGGATTAATTGTCTGACTAATTTTGCATGTCTGTATATGGGTTCATATATTTACACTTCGAAGATATCAATGGATAAAGCAATAACCACTGTTGAGACCATGTCACCTTGTCTATAGATTAGTTATGATTGTACTATTTTTTATGCTAATTGGTGTCTGTTTGTTAATATGTTTTTGTACTTTTATTTTAAAAAAAAGCAGTATACTTTCCCTGGAATAATGCAATCTGTAAACAAAAGAGGAATATATCCTATTTGAAATAAAAGAACATGAATTTTAGTATATTGTTTGTATTCTGTCTCAAAACACAGTGAGAAAACTAAGGTATTAAGAATGAATAAGAAAAATATATCAGAAAATTACTAGAAAAATTAATTAATGTTACAGAAAAAAATTCTTATAGAAAGGCATAAGGGATGTTCAATATTTAGAAAGATATACTATGTTCATAGATGATGACATTTCACAGGTAAAAGTACCAATTTTCTTCAGAAATCTGGCTTTGAATTATAAGTATTTAGAGAACTTTTCAATATTTCATAAAAGCATTTTATGGAAGATGAATAACAAAAATCATCAAGAAAAGTATAAAAAAGAAATTTCATGATGAGAATACTGCCTTGCTAGATAAGAAAATGTATTGCAAGGATTTTCTATCTAACTTGGTCACTGCAACAAAATACAGAATGAAAATAAATTCTAATATTTACTAAATAGAATATATAACAAAACTGGCACTGTATTTCTTTGAGGAAAAGGTAGTTTATTTAATACATACCATCTGATATTTAGTTTATCTGGAAAAAAATGACATGTGAACCCCATCTCATTCCATATAGAAAAATAAATTCCAGCTGGACTAAAGACTTAAATATTTAAAACACTGTAATAGAAGTAGATAATAATCTTAGGAGAAAGTGTAGGAAGCTGCACTCGCTACCTAGGTGTTACAGAGGATGTCTCACTTCTGTATTTTGTAGCTTTCTCACCAGTTGAACCCAGAAACATACAGTATTTGGATATACATGACTATCCAATTTCATATGGAAACAGACACCCAAGTCATAGAAGGATGATAAATTGTAAAATATCTTTGCAATCCAGATCTAGACAGCAGCATAAAATCTGTAAAAGCTCAAGAATATGTAAATTGAAACTGACAAGGAAATGTAGGTCAATAGAATTATAAGCAAGGATGAGAAGAGGCAACTCTTGGAAAGGCGAAACCTTATTCTAAAACCCCTACTTCACCATTAGTGGAATGTATCTGAAGATGAGAAAAGTAGGGGAAGATGCGCAGAAACAAAAAATAATGTCAAGGAAAAAGAGAAGTGCTGGAAAAAGCTTTTCTCAAAATATTTGATGTAAACCCGAGTGTGTAAAAATTTCAGCATACGTGAATACAAGTCATCAGAAAATAGAATGTGTAGAGTGCATACCCACTATTACTGATGATGGGCTTTGGGCGGCGCCATCCAAAAGTGTGGCAAGTTGGCATTTGAGAACTCAGGGGAAGAGGCAGGGACACTCTCTCCTCCTCCTACCTTTATCCACTGAAGCAGGTCATGAAATCCTGGAAGGGTTTCCTGACCTTCTCCTGAAGCAAATCACAAGAGCCTCTTATGAGAGGCTGACCCCTACACCACTCTTCCCATCAGATTTCCACACACACCTACAGCACAAAGGAGGAAGTCACACCCTCGTCTGAAAACCAAGTACACAGAATGGACCCAGAGCAAACTGGTCTTGTTAGTGTGTCCCAGAGTGTTACCATGACATCATTCCCTTCCGTCTTCAGGTCAGATTGCTCTGTAACTATCTACTTTTTATCAAACCTACTATGAAATACACGTTTTTGTTTTTGTTTGTCTTTTTGAGACAGGGTCTCGCTATGCAGTTCATGCTGGCCTTGAGCTCACTTTGTAGCCCAGGCTGGCCTTGAACTCGCAATGATCCTCCTGCCTCAGCCTCGCCAGTGCTGGGATCATAGCATGTGCCACTATGTCCAGCCAATACACTATTTCTTTGGGTGCCCATTTCTTTAGGAAAGTTCTCCTGTTACTTAAACTTATATTAAATAAATCTGCATGCTTTTCCCTTGATATTTTGCTATTATTGTTATAGGGCTCAGTGTTGTTATAATAGGGCTCAGTGATGAACCTAGAATGGGTAAGGAAAAGATATTTTTCCTATACTGGATATATATTAATAGGTATACTCTGATTCTATTTTATTAAAAATCCCATGGGTCTGTATATATAAGTGCATAAGTTTGTTGGGGAGAATGGTTTGAAAGAGTACACAAGCCTAGTTATTGTGTGTGTATGTGTGTGTGTGTGTGCATGCGTGTTGAAGATGGAGGCAGCCAGCAGATCTGCTTATCTGTCCTTCTACAGTTTTACATATTATAACTTTTATGCTTTTTACATAAGACTGTATTACTCTGTGTATTTGAAAAACATTGAATACTAAAAATATGTGTTAATATTCCAATTTCCTAGGTTCTGTTAAAATGATAAATATTTACTATAAATTGAATTATAAATTAGTATTGAAGATAAAAATTGGATAGATCCCCAATTATCCTAACTATCGCCTGTATAACTGAGGAGCTGCATAACACATGATTTTGGTGTACAAACTGATAAAGTATGGCACACATAGGGGTTACAAAGGTAAGCGAAGAGGGACAAAGGAAACTCTCTTTCCAGGTTCCTGAGCACGAATTTACTGTTCTATATAACTGTCAAAACCCTAGGGATGAAGCGGGGGAGGCAGACTTTGAAGTATTTCTTCTTGTCTGTAGCATTCACTCCATTCTGGTTTAATATTAAATTTATAAGCCATAGTCATTAATGGGTCACGAGGATAACAAATAGTCAAGTTGCCTTTGTGGTATACTTTAGGGTCTCACACTAACCCCAGAGGTACATCCTTCTGGTAATTTTATAGTATATCTATCATTATTCCATGATAGCTCCAACCGAGCTGACAGTCAGATTAAATCTGCTTGCTTCTCAGGTTGTGGAATTAAAGTACTGTTGACACAAAGGGGAGCAATTCAGAGGCTTTAAGTCATTTATCAAAGGGCACATTGCTAAGGAGCAGGATGGGAGAATGTGAATCCTTGCCTGCTGGAAAGCTATGCCCAGGCTGTAAAGCACCCCACTCTGCCCACAACTGCAGTAGAACAACTGGAGAAATTTGATGAAGCAGCCTATAACTCTGTCACCCAGCAGGTCAGAGAAGCGATGATGAGAGAAGCAGGGGTGCAGAGAGCTGCCTCTTGTGTTTCTGGGGTAAGGTGACAGAGAGTAGGTGCTCGTGCAGGGTAAGTGTACGTGGGGGTGAAAGGGAATGGACTTGGCTGGGGGAAATTGAGTTGGCTTGGGAATGAGAGTTCCCATGGCCTCCAACTAGTCATTTGCATTTCATCCCACCTTTAATTCCTGTCCAGAGGGAGTAAAAAAGCCTTGAACAACAACAGTAGGAGACAGAAAAAAGGAAGAACTGGTGGGAGTTTCGGCCAACGTTGGTTTCCTTCCTGGCCTCACCCACCTTCTCCCACTCTTCCTGTCTGCAGCCAGCAGCTGCCCCAAGAGGAGCTGGCTTTGGGCTGTGCAGGACACTGGCTGTTCCAAGGTGGCTCTTAAGAGATTCTGGGGCTGAGGTTTCCTGGGGACAGTTGTCTCCTCCTTGGCATCTTATTGAGTTATGGGTACGCAACAAAAGCCTAGTGGAGAATAGGATGGGGAAGTAATAATGTGGTCATTGTATTCTTTTCATTTGTATTATAGGACATGGATGTTTGTGACTGCAAGTCTCTGATTTTGCAGATGCCAATTTAGTGTCCACAAATCCAAATGTACTCTGACTCAAAATCTCCAGTGACTTCAATGCTCCAGGTCTATGAGCTCAGTCCACAAGACTGACCTCGCTGCGGATGGCAATCCCATGCACACGGTCACCAGGTTCCCTGCACTTCTGTCTGACTTGACTAATCAGAGAGTCCCATTGCCTGCCCCCTCATCAGGTCTGATAATTCTCTAAAACAACCAACAACATGCAAGAAAGTGCTTTCCTTACTGCTGCTGATTTTTAAAATAAGGGCCCTACCTCAGGAACAGCCAAATGGGAACGAGAGAGAGACACGATGAAGTATGGGAAGCCATGAAACATCCACACCCTCTCGGGGAAAATCTTGTCAGCACCTCAGTGAGGTCACTAACTGAGAAGCTCCCTCAACCTCACTGGTTAGTGTTTTTTATAGAGATGTTATTACTTACATGTGATGGATTAAATTATTGGCTACTGGCAATTGAACTCAGTATCCAGGCCCTTCCCCTCCTGGGAGGTCTGTGGATGGGACTGAAAGTTCCAGCTCTCTGTCTCCCTGGAGCCAGCCCAGTCCTGTAGCTATATATGGGCCCGCATGAGCCACTTTATTAGCCTAACCTCAGATCTGAAGGTGTGTGCTGTGAAAAACAAAAGAGGCTCCTATCATTCAGGAAGCTCCAAGATTTTTAAGAGCTCTGTGCCTGGAACCAGAGACAAAGACCAAACAAAGATAAAGTAAACACTTCCCATTATACCATGGTGACACCCTTTTTGTTGAAAGGAACTTTTTGAGGGAGAAGACATTAACATTTCTTTGTTGCATTAGAATAAATTAGTTATTTGTCTCAATATGGGAGTAATTTAGTATTTTCTTCACCCCACCCCAAGCCCAGGAATGACTGATCTGACTGAAATGCTGTCACGCTAAAGAAAACACCCCATGTATTATTTTTTTTAGAGCTGTCATAACAAACTACCTCAAACTAGGTGGTTTAAACAACACTGTCGCAATTTTGTAAGCTAAAAGTCTAAAACTAAGGTGCAGGCTCTGTTGATTTCTTCTAAGAGGTTGTGGCACAAGGACTGTCTCATGCCCTCTCCCTATAGCTTGTATATAGCCCTCCTATACATTTTCTGCTCATCGTAAGCTTCTCTTTGCTCAAATTTCCCCTTTTTATAGGAACAGAAGTCTAAGACACCCAAGTGTCTCACTTTAGCACGATTATCTCTGTGTGTCTAAATAAACTGACATTGTGAGGTGTTAGGGGTCAAGACATTAACATCTGAATGGAGAGGATCAGTCAACAAATAAAACCCCACCTAGCAGTCTGGCCTCTTACTACAAGATGAACATTTGTTCTAAATCCATTGCTAAGACTTGCTGTGTAAATAACTTGCGTGGAAGTGCAGACGGGCAAGTGACAAGCTGGGGAGGAAGGAAAGAGAGGAGAAACGAGTGTCCACACCCTTGCATTGGAGGGTAGCCCAAGAATGGAGTTGTCTTGAAGGTTGGTCCCATGTATGAACTTAAAGAGAGGCCACCACAAAGGATTTTAAAATAATGCTAACACCCTGAGTGGCTACAGTAAATATCCAGTCTTCAAGGGAAATAAAGTTTCCTACTTCTGAATATTCTCCCTTCAAACCCTGGGGGAGTAAGAAAGATGCCCAGGCCAAGAGGCACATGCGATGGTTAGTTGTGATATGTCAACTGGATGTGACTGAGAACTGCTTGGCAGGTTTGTTGCTGTCTGACACAGCTATGGACGACTGCCACGTGGCCCACAGTAGGCACAGGTAGCACCAACCAATAGGCTTGTTGCCTGAGTGCAAGGAAAAGGAAGAAGGAGTCTCCCTGTTTCTTCAGAGGAGCCCTGGAATCTTACCTTTGCCTTCTGACATTGATCTCCAGTTCCTTCAGCCTTCCACTGCACATTCCTCAGGGTTCTGACACAGGCTCCCATGGCAAATCTACAGTGAGATTCCAGGCCTTCCTTGTTGCTGGTTACTAGATCCTCCTTCTCTCTATTTGGCAGTGGCCATTTTGGATTTTTCCACCTCCAATCCTACATCTGGCTGCTGAGACTCTTCCTACTCCCCTGTGTAATGACCCAAACATTATATATTAAGTCTGACCCACTAGTAAACCCTAACTTGTACAGCAAGCTTCTGACTTGGCAACGTGGCGCTCACACAGAGCCCTCAGCCATTTATAAGTGATTTCCAACCCTATGACCTGATGACCTTTTGAGGAAGAAATTTAATATGAAATAGGATTAAAAGCATGATTCAGAGAGACAGTGATACCCTTACTTGCAAGTATTTATTTAGAGCATGGTAGTTTTCAACTGAGTTAATAGGATGCTAACCAAAGTGGCTTTGCTTCTTAAAGTGGTTCATTTCTGCAGCAGCCTTCGCAAAAAATACAGCTGTGGATATTGGGAAATGTAGGAATTAAGTATTCTAAATGTATGTCTATTCTTATCACAAATTATTTCAATATGCTATCTAACATGAGGGGGAAAAAACTACACCCAGAGAATCAGTACAATGTTGCTTACGATAGAAAAGAAATGACCCGCAGAAACAAACCCAAGAGAAAACTTTGTATCTTTGACTATCTAGAAGCACAAAAAGGCAAAATTCAACTCAGATTTTTTCATCTATTACATCCCTTACACTATGCTGCAGATCGCTATCTGTGAGTGTATGGAATGCAGGAGAAAAAATACATTTGTATTTCAATTTCAATTCCTATCAGAAGCACCCTTTCAAGGTACATTCTACTTTAATGTGTCAGGGGAGGAAGGTGTTGATGATTTATTTATGTGAATGCTTTGTGTACAGGACAAGGTTAGGCTCAAGTGTAGACCTTCATCCCACCTGGAGGTACACTCCCCACACAATCCTGGGCTTTAGTGTGAGGATGCCCATATTTCAGAGGCTTCTAGTATAAGTGCATCTGTTGAGAATTCTTGTTAATCAACAGGAAAAGATAATACAAATGGACTCTCATGTTGAAATGGATTCTATTTTCATTTGCTATCAGTGGATTGGTTAAAATATTTGAAGGATTCTTTCTACTTTGGTGTGGAACTGGGATTATTGACATTTGAAGCCTAAATTGGAAGCTCAAGCTTTGATTTTTATATTTTTCGGTGCTCAATAACTGGGCTGCAGGATTTCTGACCATTTGATATACTAACAGTGACTGCACAGTCCTTCTAGATATTATTGTCCCTTGATGACATTTCATATAATAGGTAACTGTAGCATAAACAATTAAATGAAAACAAGGGATTGTGATTTCTTTGTGCATAAAGAACCAGTTGTGTGAAACCTTCTTGTAGTTGCATAAAAATCAATGCTTTTTAATAAATTTATGTGTTACAAAACTACCTGCAATTGGAGAGCTACACTGGGGAGTGGAAATCTCCATTAAGATTTTATGAGATTTTCATGGTACAATGAGATGGGATTAGCTAAGTACCAAGAAATGTCAAACCAAAGAAGGAATGTCAAACTGAAGAAACCATTACATGCTGTGGGTACACATTCTGGGAGCGTTAGTAAGAACACTCCACAAACTATCCCTTTCCCTGGGAAGTCCCTACTGGGATGCACCAAACTGCCTTGTTATCCTCTCCTGTCCCCTGGCACTTGACTTGGAGTCTGAGTTTCACCTCCCACACTTATGGGGGTTCACAGGCATGGACTGGGTACTTGTGTTTTTCATTAGGCCCATTCATGTTTCTGGGGGTCTTGAAACAGTAATCTTCACAGTGTATTTTCCAATCTGGAATGCAGGCATGTCTTATTCTATTTCTCCACTCTGCTTAGGAATAAATGTCTATTTATTTCTAAAGCCCAGGCCATATTTCAGGCCAACTAAACTAGAATTTCTGAGGATGGGCATTTATTTTCAAAAGTTAGAAACATTTTTTGAATTTTTTTTTTTTTTTTTTTTTTTTTTTTTGGCGGTACTGGGGATTGAACTCAGGACCCTGTGCTTACTAGGCAGGCGCTTATTCCACTGAGCTATATCCCCAGCCCTTAGAAACATTTTTTGATTGATAATATGTATACATATTTCTGATGTACAGTGAGTGCAATGCTTTGATTCATGGCTACAAGGTATGATCAAAATATATGATGAATGTTTAATTTGTTAAAAAATTATTACAGTAGAGGACACATTTCTTTCAAAATCCCACCCCCTTGGTTGATACAGTTATCCTATCGTTCTTGTCACTTTCTGAAGCAGTTTTGGAAGTTTTCTTTCATGACTATCTTTAATATACCGGGTTGCCTCTGGTGTCCTGAATCCATCCAAAACATTCACTCTTCATGGTCATTTTGGATTTTGGAAAAGAGCTAGAAGTTGCATGGCACCAGTTCCGGTGGGTAAGGTGGATGACGACACACTGTAAAAATGTATCCATTTTACAGAAGTTGACACAATTGGCTGATAAACAAGATGTAATAAAAATTATGGTTAATATGTAAGTAAAAATGTATTATGGTAAAAGACACATTGCCGTGACTCTCCCTCAGAATACAACCTCTTACTTTAAACATGCTTATCCCATATTCTTGGCAATGTGTCTTTTACTGTAATAAATTTTTAAAATTTAAACAATCATTGTATTCTTCCAATTACCACTTATACATTGGGTAGTGATCAATATACAAGTAACAAAAGGTAATTACCATACCTAATACTTTCAAAATGTACTACTTCCTTATGCTGATTACATGCAAATTCCAGTCTTCTAACTATTTGTGGATATATAATGTATTATTGTAATTATACTCACACATAAATTGAGCATAAAATTGTAGTTTCTATTGCAAAATTTGAATGTTAGAGACATTATATTAGAATACAAAGCTGGAATTCAGTTAAGAAACTGTGGTTGAGGGGGTGAATAGAGTTACTGCTCAGATCACTGGGCATCTTTCTTATGATCCCTCACTTTTTTTTTTATTTAAAAAAAATAAAAGTACAAAAACATATTGACAAACAGACACCAATTAGCATAAAAATAGTACAATCACAACTAATCTATAGACAAGGTGATATGGTCTCAACAGTGGTTATTGCTTTATCTATTGATATCTTCGAAGTGTAAATATATGAACCCATATACAGACATGCAAATTTCGTCAGACATTTAATCCTCTCTACAACAGAAAAAACACAAAAACCAAAAATCCAAAGACAAAAAAACAAAACAGGCAAACAACAACAACAGCAACAACAACAACAACAAAACCCAATAGTTGCTGCTTTACATATTGATATCTTCGAAGTGTGTGTTCAGGATAACACATACAGACATACAAGATTGATCAAATAACCCGTCATCGATTATTGCTTAGCATTAAGTGCTATAATACAATAGTAGAACCATGTTAGCCCTCCTGCACATATGTATATTCCTATATACATACATACATTTTTGTCTCTTTCTTTTCTCCTTTCCTTCGTCCCATCTGTTCTTTGTTTTGGAACAGATTTCCTTCCTGTCTCTTAGTTTATATTCACTTTTAAAGCTCGTTAGACGATGCAGGCAGGGTTAGGAAACACTCACCAAGAAGAACAACACAATGCATACAAGAGACCAACATTAAGTCACAGAGACCATGTGACCTAAATACATTCTATGCAAAGAAATATTTCCACAACTGAAAAATAATTTAAGTAATTGGCCCCTCCCACAGTAGAGGTAATATCTTCCCCCTTCAGGAAGGGGAGCCCAACATGGTTTATATTTGTTAATTTGATAAATGGGATCAAACTGTTCCTTTGTGGTTTTTCATACCTAAGAAAAAAGCTGCATTCAGGATTAGCTGTGTTTGGGTGCATAAAAAGCTTCTTGGAGGTTTATTTATTTATTTATTCATTCATTTTTTATTTTATTTTAAAGAGAAAAAAATAAAATCTCAAAACAAGGTAATAAGAGAGTAATAATGGCTAATGCACTGTGTATTGTTATCTTTGAAGTAGTTACTCAGAGTACAAGATATAGGCATGAAAAACTATCCAAACAATATTAGCACAAACTTTCTTTTCAGTGAACTAAGAGAGATTAGTATTATTAGTATTATAACTATCATATGTGTATATATACACATATTATTTATTTTCCCTTCCTTCTTTTCTCCTTTCTCCCACTCAACTTTCTCTTTCCTTTTTAATAGTTTCTACTATTTCATAATATCTATTAAACATTCTGGATTTTCTTTGCTCTTTCAGCTTCTCACACTAGGGAAACAATATGATGTTTACACATATGAGTCTGTAAACTCATATGTGTATATGAGTATACTCTAGACTTGTATCTATTTATCTATAAAACCTCAAGTTTATCCTTCTTTATGGCTGGTAGTACTCCAATGCATAAAAGGACCACATCTTTTTTATCCATTGATTGGTTGATGAGAATTTGGGTTGTTTCCAAGATTTAGCTATTACAAATTGTGCTGCTACAAACATGGGTGCATAAATATCACTGTGGTATGATGTTTTTAATTCTTTTGGGTAGATACCCAGAAGAGGAATAGCTGGGTTGAATGGTAGCCCTAATCCCAGTTTTTTGAGGAATCTCCACACTGATATCCACAGCGGTTGAACCAGTCTACACTCCGACCAACAGTGGAGAAGTGTTTTCCCCACAGACCCTCCAGTATTTGTTATTGGTTGATTTCTTGATGGTAGCCATTCTTTCTGGGTTGAGATGGAATTTCAGTGTTGTTTTAACTTGCATTTTTCCAATAACCAGTGATGTTCAATATTTTTAATATATTTATTTGCCCTTTGTATTTCATCACTTGAGAAGTGTATATTTATCTCAAGTGCACATTTTTGGATTGAATCTTTGAATTTGGGGGTCTTTTCATGTCTGATTTTTAAAATTCTTTATAAGTTTGAGATATAAGTCTTTTGTCTGAGGAACAGCTGATTATAAATTTTTCCCACTCTGTGGGTTGTCTTTTCACTCTTTTGGTGATTTCTTTCATTGTGCAAAAGCTTTTTAGTAAGATAAGACCCCATTTGTTTATTCTTTATAGTTTTTCCTATGCAGTCTGGATTTTGTTCATGAAGCCTCTACCTACTCCTATGTCTTCAAGATTTTTACCTACTTTCTCTTCCCACGGATTCAGTGTTCTATTCTAATATTTAGATTTTTGATCCATTGTGACTATAGTTTAGTGCATTATGATGGACATAGGTCTAGTTTTAGTCTTTGGCATGTAGATAACAATTTGTTAAACAGGCTTGAATCAAGGATATAGCTAGTGGCAGAGTGCTTACCTTCCCCAGTACAATTAATTATTTAATTAATTAAATAGGCTATCTTTTGCCCAGTGAACATGTTTGGCCCCTTTGTCAAAGATAAGGTGGCTGAGTGTGTTTGTAGCAGTGTTTGCATCTTCTAATCTGTTCCACTGATGCCCAGGTCTTTTTTTTTTTTTTTGCCAGTAACATGCTGATTTTACCACAGTAGGCATGCAGTATAATTTTGAGCTGAAGACTATAATGCCTCCTTCCTTGCCTTTGTTGCCCAGAATTGCCCAGATCTAGCCTAGATCTCTTCTGTTTAGAAATGAATTTTAGGCATGTTTTCTTTAGTTCTCTAAGGTATACTAATGATACTTTACTTTCATCAGGATTGCATTAAATCTGTAGAACAATTTTGGGAGTATGGCCATCTCCATCATGTTGGTTGTTCCGATCCATGAGTAAAGAATATATTTCCATTTTCTGATATCCTCTTCAATCTCCTTTTTTCAGAGTGCTGTAATTTTCAATGTAAGGATCTTTTACTTCCTTTGTTAGATTGATTCTTAAGTATTTCTTTTTTTGGATGCAGTCATGAAGGTGTGGTTTCCCTAATTTCTCTCTCAATGAGTTTGTTGTCTGTGCACAGGAATGCTATTGATTTTTCAGAGTTGAATTTGTTTCCAGCGATGCTACTGAATTTGGTCTTTGTGGAGTTTTTGGAGTATTCTATGGAGAGTATCATGTCATCTGCAAAGAATGATAATTTCACTTCTTCCTTTCCTATCCTTATTGCTTTTATTTCTGTGTTGTCTAATTCCTCTGGCTAATGTTTGTAGAACTCTATTGAATAGATGTGATAATAGTGAACATCCTTGTCTTGTTCCTGATTGTAGAGTGAAAACTTTCAGTTTTTGACCATGTAGTATGGATGTTAGCTATTGATTTGTTATAGATGCTATGTCCCTCTGGCTGTTCAGGAAGGTGGTGTTTAATTTCCATGTGTTCATGTAGTTTTTGTGGTTTCTTTTGCTGTTGATTTCCAATTTCATTGCACTATGGTCAAATAATATGCATGGGAAAGTTTCAATTGCTTTGCATTTACTTAAGCATCTTCGATGGGCTAATGTGGGGTCTATTTTGGAGAACATCTCCTGTGCAGCTGAGAAGAATGTTTATTCTGATGTTGTAAAGTGGAGCACCCTGTAGATATCTACTATGTCCATTTGTTCACAGGTTTCTTTTAATTCTGCTACTTCTTTGTTGATTTTTTGTCTAGTTGATCTGTCTAATTGTGAGAGTAGGGTATTAAAGCCACCATAATGATTGCGATAGTGTTTATTTGATTTTTCTGTCCACTAATATTTGTCTCATGTAATTGGGTGCAACAGCGTTTGGTGCATGTATATTTGTGAATGTTATCTCTTCTTCTTGGAGTCTTCCCTTAACAAATATCTAGTGACCTTTTTTGTCTCTTTTAATCAGTCTTGATTTTAACACATTGTCTATGAACAGAATAGCTACCCCTGCTTTTTCTGTGATCCTGTGTCATGGAATATTGTTTCCATCCTTTTGTTGTCAGTCTATGGGTTTCTTTTTGAGCTCAATGTGAGTCTTTAAGGCAGCTTATTGAAGGATCGTGCTTCTTGTCCCATTCTTCCAACCTGTTTCTTTTGATTGCTGAGTTGAGTCTACCTCTTGGAGTTTTAAGATAAAAATCTTCTCTTGTTTGCATAATATCTGCTTTTGAATCAGATGATGCTCCATATATTTCAAGGATTAAATTGGTGTAGTTATTTATTAATAAATCAGTAACTTTGTGCCCCTCATCTTACTTTTTTCACAACAAAACAATTTCAGCTTCTGCTTCCTTTGCTGAATTCTGCTATACCCATTTCAGTTCCCTTTTTCCTTTTTCCCTCTCCACCCTGAGTCCTAGGATCTCCATACTTGTCCAGGGTACAGGATGATGGGTACATTAAACCAAGTAACTTGATAAAATTTTGATCATAGATTCCTTTTGTTAAGCTGTATTGTTTACTTTTAGATTTTCCTATATAAACTTTTGGCGTTTCTTTTGTCTTCCTATTTTCCCCTTACCTTCTTTGCCTCAGTCTTATGGTGGTGCTTTAAAAAATTATTTATTAACCATTTTAATAGTTGCAACTCAAAGGCATTTAATGCATTTATAATGTATTACTTTATCTTAGTGCAAAACATCTTTATCACCCCAGAAGGTGATACTCACTTCCCATTAGGTAGACTCATCCCTTTTTGGCAGGAACAAATCGTGATCATGTAGTTGTCCATTGCTGTGTAACAAATGATTCAGAAATACAGCCACTTAAAGCAATTGTGTCTTTTTAAATCTCAGTTTCTGAGGAGCAACAGTCTAGATATGGCTTATACTTCAGCCCAGAGTCTCTCACAAGGCTAAGATGAAAGTGTCAGGAGCTGCTGTCCTGTGTAGTCCGGGCTGAAGAGGCTCTAAATTCAGTCATGTAGCTGTTGCCAAAGGTTCTCAGTTCCTCACCACATGGACCTCTCCACAGTGTGGGGTTAATCTTAATTGCCAACTTGACTGGCTTGAGAGGCACCGAGGAGATTAGTAAGACACACCTGAGAATACGGTTGGATGCATCATGGGGGGTGTATATCTGGTCCCTGGCCCCTTCCTCTCTGGGCCTTCCACTGTCACTCTGGCTGCCATGATGTTAGCAGCTGTCCTCTGTGGCGCCCAAGCACCATGATACTTCTGCCTTGGAGCCAGCTGTCCATAGACCGACACCTCTGAAACCATAGGCAAAAATCAGCCTGTTCTGCTTTAAATTATATATGTTGGGTATTTTGTCTGCACAACAGAAACATGCAAGGAAGCCTACATCAGCCCTGCCGGCGCCATCAGGGCAAGCGAAGAAGAGAAGGACAGAGCAGAGAGACTGACCTGACAGACAGGAGAGAGCGGAGGGGTGGAATTCAGAGGACTTTTGTGATCAGCCTTAGAGGCGCTGCCCATCCTTTTTCGTATTCTGTTTCTTAAAAGCAACCACTAGGTTCAGCCCACACTCCGGATGTAGAGAGGATTACACAGGACAGGAGTTCCCAACATGCCAAGAGGCAGGGACCAGGTCAGAGGCTGCTTCTGAGGCCTCTGTGTGGCTTTCTTCCATCATCTTCTGTTGGGAGATGGTGCTAGTTTGAGTATCTCTTATCTAATTTTGAGTAACCATTGGTAATCAGAAAGAAATTTCCCTTTTATCATTACATATCTTAAAGAATTTATACTAACTTGTGGGGTAGAAAACACATAGAAGCAAAACTTATAACAATTAAGACACAACAAAATAGTGCTTGGGTAGTGTGCTTTACATATTACAAAGGTAGCCAGGCATCACTGATGACTATTGTAACCCTGAACTTAAATATATATCTTCATAAACCCGCATTCTACACACCAGGTATGGAATAAACTTATATTGATCAGTAAGAAGGGGGAAGATCAATACTGGTTGCACCTATTAAGGGGGAAGTAAACTTTAAAAAGACCTTATTTAAAGTAAGTGAACATTAATGGTAAACTTTAAAACTGTGTTATTTGAGCAGCAGGGATCTGATGATATTCAACATAAAGAAGAAAATATTTTGTGCAGCTGTTTCCAGAATTGCAAGAAAGTGAGAACTCTCACATCTTTATTTTCCCCTGGGGCAGAGACCAAGTTTGGAGCGCTAGGCTTTGTTCTCTGGGTTCCTGCTTCTCCTATCCTTTCCTTAGCCATGTAACATCGTGCAAGGTACTTAACATCTTTGTAATTTCATTTCTCTGTCTGTAAAGTGAGACAGTCATAGTATTTATCACGTAAAAGTGATAGAATGATAAGATCATAGCAGTTAAAAGGCAGATAATGTTACCTAGGGCTAAAGGATAAAAGTATTTTGGGTTGTGTTTCATTTAACATTGGGAAGAATTACTGAAACTCAGAGCTGGAGTTGGCAAACAACAGCATGACCAATCTTGCCATCGCCTGTCTTTATATAGCTTGTGAGGGAAACAGTTTTTATACTTCTGCACAGTTGCTTACACAGCAGCAGCAGCAGGAGCAGCAGCAGGAGCAGAAGAAACAGCAATAGAGACTGCACATGGCTCACCAAATCAAAGTATTTGCTCTCTGGCCCTTTGCCAAAGAAAGTTCACCAACCTGAAGAGCTTTCTCAAAGTGGGATGACATCCTTGTGCAATGTGTTAGTTACTTTTCTTGTTACTGAGAAAAAATACCTGACACCAAAAGCTAAAGGAGGGAAAGGTTTATTTAGCTCACAGTTTGTAGAGGTTTCAGCCAATCATTGGCTGGGTGCCAGAGAGGGTGGCACAGCAGAGGGGTGACCGTTCATGGTGGTGGAAAACAGTAAAAACAACAAGGAGAGAGGAGAGAGCCAGCCTCTTTCTGTCCCTTATAAGGTATCCTGTCTACCAGAATTAGGGCAGTGCCAATCCAGTCACTTGACTGATACAGCAGTCACCCACCCTTAATCCCAGCACCCTTCATCCCAGCCTTGCACTCTGAATCCACCACACACTCTAGATTCAGCTGCATCTGAAAAGCCAGTCCCCCATGACCACACGGGGCTTTGGGGCGACATCTAGATGCAGACAGGCACTGAGGGGCTTTCTTGTTGCTAGAGGGTTTAAGCAGGAACTAACCTGATGGTGATACAGAAGGAAAGGATGACGATAAGGAGCTGATTCAAACTCCAGAAGACACCTGAAGAAATAGCCCATGAAGCCCCTTCAATAGAAGATGGAATTTGTGACTGCCCTTTCTATATCTTGAGATCCCTGGTTGTTAGAAAATTCTTCCTTCTATCGAGCAAGCCATTCCTTTGTGAATTCTATTCATTCTTACTCTCTTTTATCCCCTTTGTTCTTTGTTGCTCGGTGTCTTGGAGCTGTTGTCTGAAAGCTGATGTGAGGGAACTGAGGCTGGGCCATGTCTGGTATCTCAGTGCTGCCATAGGCTTTGGAAGGCTGTAGAGCCATTAATGGTAAAGAGACAACAGCAGATACAAAGCCTATCCTCCTGCTAGGAGTGAAAAGAAATTAAGAAAGGAAATATTACTTTAGACATTTTAAGAGTTTCAGCCTAACAGATAACGTTAAAACATGATAATCACAGCAACCTTTACTCGGCAGCTTTGTGCAAAACATTGCAAATGTATTGTTATTTAATCCCGACACAAGCATGCTGAGGTACCAATTACTATCACAGCAGTAACTGAATACAGTAACAGAAAATACATCTACAAGGAGCAGGGTTTGTCATTATTCCCATTTTACAAATAGGAAAACAAATTTTAAAAGTATTAACAAAATTGTTTGAACTCAGTCTCTGTACTCAAGCTTTGGTCTAGCTTCTCCAGAGTCCCCTCTTATCCACCAGAGTGTTCAGCCAGTGACACTTTGTGTGTGGCAGTTGGAGTACCATGAATACCACTGGTCCAAAGCTCTCCTCTGCCCTCCTCATGATAATGTAAAATCCAACTGTCTCATTTTACGTGTTTCTTTACCCCTATGCTATTGAAGGATGGGGTCCTTTACACATTATGTTGTCTGAGTGTCTAAAACATGATAGGTATTTTTAATGTTTATTTTTGTTATCTAGCCCTGTAAGCATAGGGAAATGGATTGGTATCAAATCCAACATTTTTCATCTGCTTTTTTTGGGCAAAGAACAATGGCTTTCAGATCTCTTGGCAAGTGTTATGAATATTTCTTTTAAAAAATATTATTCTGGGGCTACCTGAATCTGTTATGTGTGGTAAGATACCACACTCCTTCATATCTATTTTTCCACTTCTTCCATAATTGGATTCTTCTTAATTTCCTTGTTACTCAGAAGAAAGCCTACGTCTTTCTGCCTTCATTTCTCTCATCTTAAGAATCATCAGAATATAAAGAAGTTGGGAACCTTACTTACCAGAGACAATCATAATTTATTTTAAAGATGACTCTTCTAGGATCTTCAAGTGAGTAAGAGTAAAAGTGATCCGCATACAAGGTGTGTGTATAACAATGTCTTCCTTTTTTAATTTTCTATAATCAGAAGATGGGGGTTTGGCTAAAAAGTAGAGAAATCTTGGCTCAGTTAGGGTCTTGGGGTGAGGAGGGCATGAAGTTAAGGTTTTACTTTTGTCATAGTGGAGAATTCAAGGTTGATGCTTCACAGGACATCTCTCTAGCAACGGAGGTGAACCTAGATGCTCTCCATGGATTTGAAGGAAACTCTGGGCCGAGTAGTCAAAGGCACATACATGTGATCCCAGTCAACTAAACTCACTCTTCAGAAAGGTCAAATGTTAAGACCATAAAACTGCCATGTCATTCCTAAGGTGGCCCTGGGAAGGGGCTGCCCTCACTGCTAGGCTTAGTTGTGGGTGGCAAAGACAGCTGGGCCCAAGTACACTTGACTGAGCCTGAGGATGAGGAAGGCCTTGACCCACAGAGGAAGCAAATGCAGAGAATGAAGAACGTGGAAGCAGATACAGTTGCCAAAGGAAGAGGGTGTGCTGCATATAGATAGCAAGAAGCTATCTATATCCCCAAGCAAGCCCTGGCCCCAGCTATTTAGTTTTATTACTAACCCTCACCCCAGCTTTGGGGAGGACATACCTTATTATTTACCAATTCCAAATAACAGATTTCTACCTCACAATCTTCCTGATGTGCTTGTGTTTACACTGCCTGGAAGGGACTGGGCTGTTCCCTTATGATTCAGTGTTACGTCCTCTCTATGTCTGCTTTGATGGAGAGAGTATTTGCTTGAGGCACCTGAAAATAAAATGTGAATAAGAAGATTAGAAGCCAATATATCCTCAAGTATTAAAATATGTGCGAATGAATTAAGTGTGACTGAAGATTCTGAGAGGTGAAATCTGATTTGAGAGAAAGATCACCCCCTAGGAAATTGTTGGGAATGGGATGGAAGTGAATTCTTCCAATTTCACCATCCTTATTTTCAATCTCATATGTTCTGCGGACCAGAATGAATTACAGTTCATTTAGCAGGTTGCTGAGCTGCCAATTTGCATAAAGCATCTCAAGGTGTCTTTTTCTATCCATTTTCTCTAACTCATGACTTTTCGTTCTCTTTCCCAAGAATACTTTCAATGAGTAATGTTTCTTAACCCATTCATGCAAAAACCCAGTACCAGCTCTGCTGAAGCCCTCTCAGCCTGCTTAGTTTGGAATTACTGCATTCCTGCTTAACCTCCAAACTCCCCATGCAAACATCATTGCATTTACTGTGTGTTATAAGTTCTGGTTTACATGTTCATGTCTTCTAATTATACAGGGGCTACTTATTCTTTATACAGAGGGGAAAATACTTTGGAGAGACAACCGACTGAAATAAGTTCCTTTTCTGAACAGAACTACTGTCAGGTAAACTGGCATGTGATTAATCATAGACTCAAGGTAAATCGTCTACAAAGCTAGACACAAAAGAATGTACTTTGTGTGATTGTGCTGGTATGAAATATCCAGAACATGCAAATCTACAGAGGCAGAAAACAAATTATTTGTTTGCCAAGGGCTAAAGGGAGATGGAATTGGAGAGTTATTGCTTAATGTGTGTAGGGTTTCCATTTGGGTTGATGAAACTCTCAGGAGCTGAGTAATGGTGATGTCCACTGAATTGACTGCTTGAAAATAGTTACAAAATATATTTTAGGTTATGTATTTTTACCACAATAAAAATTTTAATACTGGTACAAACAACAACAGCAACGATGACAACGACAGCAAAGCAGTAAGACTAAATCCGGAATATATTGAATTCCTTTGCTCACTTGGATCCTAAATCTTTGATCCCTTAATGTTCTGCAGTGATTCTGTAATCTATAACTACTCCAAAATAATTTTCTCCCATATAAAAGTCCTCGCTATGGGGGAAAAAAGAGACAGGACTTTTGTACAAGGAAAGTTGGATTACATATTGTAACTGGGTAATTTATTAACTTCAACCATGAATTACTTTTCCTCCTTTCTATTCATAACTATTTTAATTTGCAGAGTAATCAGCTGCTTGCAAAACAAGGACACAGGTATAAATTTAAAAATATCAGTCACTTAAAAAAATCCTCTGTGACTGAGATAAAAGTACATAACCAAAGTAAGATTTTGTTAATCTTTTCCTGTGCACAAAACTGCTTTCACTGCCTAGATTCTTGCCATTAGGGAAGCAATTGTGTGCTGTCCTGGCCAGCAGGACCTTGGTGAAGGTAATGTGATACTCTTCTAGGTGTGGTTCTTGTGCAGTCATCATGGTTTTTCTTTTCTGCTGTGGTTTTGGAGGCAATGTGTTTGAGCCAGTAGTGTCACAGCTTAGTAGGAACCTAGATCTCAATGTTACCACATGGAAATGAGCTGCTAAGGGGAGCCAGGAGAGAACGCCTAAGGTTACGATGTAAATTAAAGAAAATACACTAATACTGCAGTAACAGACCCTGATATTGAGGGTATTGAGGGTCTGTTTGTTATCAGAGCATAACCTCTCCTATTCTTACTCTTCTACCTCTCAATCTTACTCACTAGAGGAAACTAGCTGTATGTCCATCTCATTTTTCAAGCAAAGCATAGACTATTTCAATGTTATGACTGCTTTTCCTCTTCCTTCCATCTTTCAGAGAGACTGTGGATAATAAACTTACCACTGTTAGGTCGTATTCATCTGTGAATCAACTAAGAGTTGACTTACAAATTATTACCCATTAACTTTAAACTTATAACCCATATAACTTTATAACCCATTCTCTTTGCTGGACATTTGTAGGAGTATGTATGTGATATGATTTTGGTCAAAAGGACATGAGAAGAAGTCTGATGCAAACTTTCTTGGAAAGATATTATTTCACTGGTTAAAAAAGCCAGTTGTTCTTTTATTCAACATTATTTTGAAGTCTGCATATTTTTCCCTTCCTTCTTTATTTTCTCCTTTCCCTCAACCCAGTCAATCTTTCTTTTTGGGAAGCTTCTTTCCCTTTCACACTGTCTATTGTACCTTTTACATTTCATTTGCTCTTTTAGGTTCTTATACTAGGGAGACAATATAATGCTTACACAGTTGAGTCTTATTTAGAAAGAAATTTTTAAAGTGGAAATTAATCAAATTTGAAATTATTGAGATGATATTTAGAAAGCTAGAGAAAGTGGACAAATGTTGCTTACATTATTTATGTAAGTCATTGATTTTCCTGTGAGGGCACTAGAAGGAATGAAAATACACTTTAGATGAATGCTCACTTTGAACAGAGCATTATACTTCATATTTTTAAAAATGTAATCCTCATAGCAATCACGTAAGTTGGTTTTGATTCTTTCTGTTTCAGGAGAAGCCAGGTTAAGAGCTTGCCCATTGCCTCATGGCCAGTGAGAGGTGGATCTGCCCTGGATCTGTGTCTCCGAAACCTCTCACCCCTACCCTCAACCAACATGCAATATGGGCATAAAAGTCTAGAGACACTGGATAAATATACAAAAGAAATGAAATTTGTATTTTGCCCTTTCCCACTTCTCTTTTTGACGCCCTTCCTTTTACAGTGAAGCCAGGAATAAAAAACAGATCTATTCTTTTTCCATTGTCCTGCAATGCGTTCTTTTGAGCTTGAAAAAAAGGACCTTTTTTTTTAGCTCTTTGGATCTAGCAGGGTTTTTTCCTACAAACCTGAATCCATTGCCAAGGCTATCAGAACTTTTCGTGGTGTCTGTGGGCCAGCTCCATACACTGCTGGAGGCATTGATCCCTCGGTGACAGCTTTGCCTCCTTTATCCCTGGGGCTTATTTGTTAGGGACTTACCTTGCTGAGTCCCTCCTGTTTGAACAGTCACTTCCTCTGTCTCAGCTGGCTGCCTTTGATGTCTAGTACTGTCTGGTATTATTTTTAAGATGAGAGTGTGGGAAGAAAGAGGAAATGTGTCTGTGTATGGCACCAACCTCTGATCCACAAGGACTTTCCTACTTCTGAATTTTAAGATGTACTCTGCCAGGGGCTTAAGTTTCTTTGCATTCTAATTGCAGTTTGAGCCTTACCTAATAGCCCTTTCTTGGGCAAATATTCACAACAGCCAAAAATGAAAGAACCTTTAATTCAAAGACTAAATTTGCCTTGAACACAGGACCTGGAAAAATCCTAACCAAAGAATCCTGAGAGCATCCACTTTTCTTTTTTCTTTTAATTTAGAAAATTGGATAGAGACTTGTGACTCTAGAATTCTAAGCTTTATTCTGCCGCTCACTTCCTGGGTGGACGGAGGCAAGTTGCCGACATGCTTGGGACAAGGACTTCTCTCTCTCTCTCTAGAAGGTGGAGGAATGAGATTAGATTCTCCCCCAGACCCCTTCTGGCTGTGCACCTTCTGGGACACCAGAGCAGCTCTAGACAAATGGGGATGCTGCGGGAGCTGCTCCCGCTCCAGGAACTCCACCCTCTGCCGTGTTCTTATCTGTTCATGCACATTGCAAGGTCCCTGATCTTCAGTTTGTTTTTTTGTTTTTTTGTTTTTTTGTTTTTTTTTTGCCTGTTTCCCAAACCTTATCTCTTCTTCCAAAACCTTTCATGTTTGCATTCTCCTAAGACTTTGTCTTTGATGTGAAAATTATATATAACTATTATATCATATTACCATCAGTTAAGGAGTTATTTCTTCGTAAAAACTTGCTTGCATTTTAACAAGGACTTCCCCTGAGTGTAATGCATTTATTCCAAAGAAGTGACACAAAAAGGCGAAGTCAGAATCACTTTGGGTCAATAGAAAAGGCTGAGGTGGGTTAGGTCTTCTCGGTAATCACTAGGAACAGAACACACATGAATCAACTATACTTATTAATTTCCTTGAGGAGACGGAACGACCTTGGCATCCTTCTTAAACCTGACATGATTTAAACAGATAAACACAGAGTATTCGCACTTCACACATATAAGGAATGAGGCTTCTTATTGATTCAGCGGAACATAAAGCCCCGTTGCATGGCAACCGATTCCCAGAGCCTACCCCCTCCCCACAGATTTGTGCCTAAGGGCCTGGTAAAATTCACTGCGGTCCCTCTCTTAGGTTTAAAGACCTTAAACTAAGCAATAACCACTCTTGAGACCATGTCACCTTGTCTACAGATTAGTTGTGATTGTACTATTTTTTATGCTAATTGGTGTCTGTTTGTTAATACGTTTCTGTACTCTTATTTTTTTAAAAATAAAAAAATAAAAAAATAAAAAAAGACCTTAAACTGTTGTTGCTTGTATGGACACATTCTGTTCCTGAGCAGACTTCTGAGTCCCCTGCGCTGAGGGTCTAGGCCTTTTACACAACAGTTTGTGTGTCCCATGGTGCTTAGCACGGGCTGGGGTAAGAAATCACTTAATAATAAAAAAATTAAATTAAATTGAAAAAAGAAATCACTTAATGAACCTGGTTGAGGTAGTATCCTTCCGGAAAAGTGGTCCTATACACTTGTTACTTCCTTTCTGCCAGAAAAAGCCTTTGAAAACACCACAGCATCAGTGTCTTTATTTTGTAGAAAGAGGAAAACAAAGACTTGATGGCTCATTTTGTGGCACAAATAGAGGGTGTGCAGAGCTTGATGGGAGCTACATTACAGCAAGTGGCTGAAGTGGAGAGCGTGGAAAAGGATGTCTTCTGTGACTGTTCTGCTGGGCCTGGTGCTCCGGTCAGCAGGTTCTGCACTGAAGGAGAGAAAAGAAATGCTTGTGAGTTGGAGAGAGTGTTGCAGAATGGAACCGGACAGATTCTAGTTATTCTGGATGCTATGCCATTGAGGAGAAAAAAATAGTGTGTCTTTGTCATGGTGTTTACAGATGCCACCCTGGAGTCTTGTCTGCTGACCTAGTGAGTCCATTTTTTGGGTTGCCATTTGGATTTTGAATTCAAGTTTTTTCTTATCATTATATATAAAACAAAAATAATAATGCTACCTAAATATCAAGAACTTTGGCTGTTTTTATAACTTTTAATGACCTCCAAGAAATTTGAGAAGGGCTTTAAATTTAAATATTGATTGATGTTTTTTCTAATTTGGATTCAAATTTTACAAAACTTTTCACTGGCTTTGTTCTTCGTATTTAAAAAGTTACATATATATATATATATATATATATATACATAATGATGACTATAATATCTGTTTGCTTTTTGTTGTTGCTGTTTTTGGTTTTTTGGTACCAAGAATCAAATGTACAATCTCAAGCTTGCCAGGCAGGTGCTCTGCCACTGAGCTACATCCCTGGCCCTAGATGTAGCTATTTATGAGATAAATATTTCACAGTTTTATAAACACATTTATATAACTATAGATATATGAATAGATACAGATACATAGAAGAGTATAAAGCCTTGTTCATTCGTTCTGTTTTGAAAGTTTCTTGATTTTGAACAAGATGAAGTCAAATTCATGACCCTAGCCATCTCTGAGGACATGGGGATTTTTTGAGCTTCACAGCAGTCAGTAGGTGAAGAGGAGGAACTCTGTCAGGGGACTGTGGTAGACTTCATTTTGGACCCTGAGAGTATAATGAGCAAGTGGAGCTTGCCCATGAAAATCCCTGTGAGGCTGGTGAATATGGACAGTAGGGAGAGAAATAGTTAGCAAGTGCTGGATTTTGCCTGAGTGGAGAGCACAGGGCTTAGTGTTAAAGCTGGTCATTCCCAGGGCAGTATTAGACCAGCAACTTCAAATGACAAAGCAGCACTGCGTGCTCAACCTGGACATCATCATGCTTGGAGCTTTTCATGGACTGCTTCATTTAATGCTCTTAAGAACTTCATAGTATGACTCCCATTTTTACTTGAGAAGACCAACATTTAATGAAATAAGTTAGTTTACAGAAGCACACAGAGCTAGCAAGAATAGGATCTGGAGTTTATACTTAATTTTGTCTCACTGGGAAGTCAGAGCTTTTAGTCACTGTATTAGGTGGCACCATGCGTAGTCTATTAAACAGTAATGAAATACATGCTCTTGGCAGGAAGACCACACCTTTACAGGGCAGCAAGTGAAAAGTCCATGCAGCCATGGAAGTGACTCCAGGTTTCCAGCTACTCAGCAGTCTCCCAGCAGCAAGAAGCCAATGTGCAGCCCAGGACTCTACATGTGCTTCCTGTATATTGGACATTAATGACCTGTCCCTTTAGGAAAACACTGTTCTTTCTAAAGTACCAGTGCAATTGCCTGTGACACAGGCTTTTGTATAGAGCTCACTTTTACTTCTAAAAGTACTGAGATATGCATTATATGGGTTTTTATATCATGTTGAAATAAATATCATCTACATATTATAACTACATTGCAATAGTTCCTGGCATGGAAGCCAAGAATGATAAATGAAACCCAGTGTGATTTGCCTATAATCATGCTCATCCCTGTCTGCCTTACGTCCTTCGTTATTTCACTCCAAACAGGTCTAACGCAGAACAAACAGCCATGCTAAATCATACTAAATAATGCAATACAGCTCTGGGTGGGTGTTTGCAAGATATGTATATTAGGGATGATAGCAGTCTTACCAGGGAGGAGAAAACACAGAGAAATATTCAGGAAATGTGTTTAGACATACACTGTCATTGCCTTCTTTTTCTTTTA
The DNA here is from genome assembly GCA_004027595.1 of Dinomys branickii. NCBI lineage: Eukaryota > Metazoa > Chordata > Mammalia > Rodentia > Dinomyidae > Dinomys > Dinomys branickii. Next base: position 111,245 of record PVLD010003807.1, on the reverse strand, counting down.
AAGTTTTAGTTTCTTTCAAGTTTTTGTGGCTGTATTATGGGGGAATTGGCAGATGAGCCTTTTTTCATTTTCTTTATCAAATAGGGAATGAATATCTCACCAGTGTGTTTAGCAATAGATGTGCTAATGTGAGTTGGCGGTGACACCAGGGTTTAAAACACACACACATACATACACACATGCACACACACACATACTCATACCAGAAGGTGTCTAAAGGAACCAGGATTCAAAGAGTGGAGCTAGAAATCCAGACAGGGCAGCAACAAAGAATGAGCAATCAGCTGGTAGTTGCCCTTGTACTTGGCTAAGATTTATGGCCAAGTTTCCAGTTCTTGGCAGCTGGCAATTCTGAGTCTCGAGTAGGTTATCATTATGGTGATGGAAACCCAGAGAAAGGCAAAAAGAACTGCAGTTTTATGAACCAGGGCAAAGAAGACGGGTAGGTCATGCAGGTGCAGAGTGCCCAGAGCATGTGAAGTGTCCTCTGTCCCCCGTCTGATGTAAGAAATTAAGAATGAGAGCATTTCTGCAGGAAGGGTCAAGCAGATGCAGGCACAAGGCACAAATTGCACCCTGGTTTGCAATTTGCTGCACCTCTAGGGACCATGCTAGTCACAAGGACACTGAACTGAACTAGCGATGCAATTGACTAATAGGACAGCTGAACAACTGTGACTCTTGCTGAATTCATACATGTATACGAATATACAAAGGATTCTCTAGCTTGTATTTTCATCTGTTTCCCAATAGAAACAGATGCCATGTTCAAGTGGATCAATATTAAAAGTTGAATGGAGAAGTTATCTACAAGGGTGTAGAACTGGTTATGGAAATCCAACCCCACAGGGTGAGGTGACCCAGGGCCTCTAAAGGAAGAGAGCTATCCCCAGTCCTAGGCCTGAAAGGAAGGGAGCCAAGAGTAGAAGCCATTGTCTGCCATTTCGGACAAATCTTGCCTGGACTAATGAAGTTCCAGATAACTTTATTGCTGGTTTTAAAAACTGTCTGTATGACCATTCATCTTAAAACCATGCTACCTAACTAATCATCACTGAAGCATCACTTTCTCAGAATAACAGATGACTTAGTCGGGCTTCTCAAGCAATTATTTATTCTTTAACTGAAAACCCCATCGTACTGTATACTTACTACTCCAGATTGATTTCATGATGGGCTTTGGCAGATTGTAAGCAAGTCCCTGGAACTTCAAAGTGCACTTAAACCACCCCCTCAGGCTTCTTGTACAGTATACACTGCTTGACTGCTCTCTCTCCTACAAGATGCCACTAAGATTCAGTGACACAGTGATCTGTCTTTCTGTGATCAGCAGACACCTTAACTTTGCCTCTTCAATAGATTATCAGGGTAAGATTTTTCCAGAGCCAACATATGGCACTGCAGTCACTGAGAATGGGGCAAAGGCTGTAGGTGTGGGAAATGGCCTTCCCAGAGGTGCTATAACTGCATAGAGTAATGCAACCATTCTAGGCCAGGGAAGAGGCAGACCTAGAAATAAACGGGTCTTCTGTTGCTGCGGTCTCTTCCTCTGGTCTCCTGCTGTAGTCTTCCTGGGCTACATCCATTCAGAAACCAGGAAAAGTAGAACCTCTGGCTGCAGCCGCTGCCAAAGGGAAACAGATCAACACACCTTGCCCCAAAGGAAAGATCAGTTCAACGTACAGTGAAGAGGGTGGTATCCTCATACATTTAGACCTGTACAAATGGACTTAGAAAAACTGGAGTTTCTAGGAACAAACTAAAGTAACATTTTAAGATCTGGGCTGGGGATATAGCTCAGTGGAATAAGCGCTTGCCTAGCAAGCTCAGGGTCCTGAGTTCGATCCCCAGTACTGAAAAAAAAAAAAAAATTTTAAGATCTAAAATTAAGCTGAAAACTGCATATAGTAAAAATTACCCTGGAAAATCCCTAAATCACCCATAAATATAGAATACAAGATACTTGGTAGATATCCTCATACACTAATACATACGTGTAACTGGATAAAATACATAACCTGAATTCCACAGAAGGGCCGTAATCATCAAGCAAATAATGTGAGAGCTTTTGTGACACTTACACAATTTTGTGGAAATTCCAAATTGCTGCCTCTAGCATTATCCTCATTTTTAACATTAGATTTTAGCAATTTTCCCAGTTTTCTTCAAAGTTTCTCAAAGGCCTTCCAGTAGTCCTAATAAAAGTGTTTTTGATCTTAAAATGAGTTACAGCTCATAAGAAAGTTTCAGGAAAATACAAACAACTCTGTGTCTTTAATACAACTGTGTATCTTTTACATAGATTCATTCATTTTTAATATTTTGCAGAACAAAAGCAATACTTGTATTCTCACTGTGCACCACACTCAAACACACATGGCTTCTTGCTGAATCATTGCAGTAGATGACAAAAAATATTACTTTTTATCCCTTAATACTGTAGTTTATATTTCCCAAGTGTACTTTCTTACAATACCACAGTCTATTATCAAATTCCAGAAATTTAATAATGCTTCACTGATCTGGTATAATATATAGCCTATATTTTTGTGTCGTTACATGGTCAAATAACATCACTCACGGCAATTTTTCTGCACTACCAACCCTGGGATCCCATAGTGCATCTCATTATTATGTTCCTTCATTCTTATCTAATTTGGAACATTTCCGTAGCTCTTTCCTCTTTTCTCACCTCGACATTTTTGAAGACAATAGGTCAGTTGTGTTGAATTTGGTTCATCTGTAAGTTTTTTATCCTATGATTCAGGTTCAGGTTTATGGCCTGGGTGGCTAAATGGTCATCTCTTGGTGAAGGTGTGGTTTGATTTCCTCACTGTTCACTGAATTATACTTTTTATTAATTATAGTTAATGGAGACATTTTGAGGTTATGTTAATTGCCTGCTTCTCATTAACACCTCCCTTCCATTAATTCCTGGGTTTCTTCCTGTGTCAATAATGGACCGATCATGTGTAAACTCCTCAATGTGTCGTGGTCCCTTGGGGGATCATCTGGGAAATCACCAAAACTTTTAAACTTATTATAATTTTGGGCCAAGCTGATTGAACTCATGTAAGTTAAATATGGTTCTGTTGAAACCCTATTACAATAACCATGAAAGAAAAATTCTATGGATAGCAGCTATCATCAGTCACGTTTGTTATAGACAAGATGATTCACCAATACATTGGGTGGTCAGCACACAGTTTACAGGAAAATGATTCTGACAAATATAATTTCGATAAAGTAAACATTAAAAGTAAGCATTTAGCTGTGCTGAATAGAAAATCCAATAATAAATTAAAATGGCCTAATGATATTTGCCCTGTAAAATGCTTGCTTGACAAAACTTTTTTACTGGCATTGTAATTCTGAATAAAATGTTTGCATTCATAAAAATGGAGTACAGATGCTCATGGAACTAGAAATAGGTTAAAAAATACAGAATTTGGTAATGTAGTTTGGTGTTCCAGCACAGGGATGTTGGAGGTTGGGTTTCATTTCTGCCACTTATTAGATGTAACCATAAGCAAGTGATTTCATCTTTGCCTCAAACTCTACCCCACATTTGTAAAATGAGAAAGTACCCATATATATGACCTTACCTGATTGTCGGAGGATGCAAAGACTTAATGCCTGTAGGTGCCGAGAACAGAGCTGGCACGTGGTTGACTTCAGTAAGAGTCCCACCAACACCCAGCCCTTTATCACCTTCCCCTCCATTCTGTGTCTTTCTGGAATGGAGAGAAGGATATTTTGAGCCTGGATTCCTCACTCTCCTTGAGGCCAATGAACAAAATAAGAAAATAATCGAGAATGCTGCGTATCCTTTGATAACCTTTAATAATTGTGCCTGTCCTGTAATAATACTGTGTCAATTTTTAAAATTTGTATTGTTATTAGTACACATGTGTGGTACATAATGATTATCCTCATGCTGGGAGTTGGCATATGTACATAACACATCTTCATTTTGTAAATTTCCCTTTGCTCTCCTCTTCTATCTCCTGGTCTTCTTAGCTTTTGCAAAAGTCTTATGTTTTCACTTTGTAAACCAAGTAAGTGGCATTAAGGATTTTTCTTGACATAGGCCGCTAAAAGAGCCATGTTTAAAATGTTCAGCCTATACATCTTCACTGCAGGAAATATTTCAACACCGTTGCCACAGTTAGAGCTCTGTATAGCCTGCCAGCTTTCATTTCTATGGCAGGGCATGAGTTTAAATTGAATTATCTCACTTAATCCCAGAGAAACCTTCATGAAGGAACTACTATTATTGCTAGCCTCTTCTTATTAAGAAAGAAATAGCTTTTGAGATGCTCCAAGTTTTGCTGAAGCTCAGGGGTCTAAGAAAAGGAAGTAGCAGAATTTGCACCCTGATATAGAAGGTCATGTACAGATACAATACACTGTAATACTCCCTGGCAATATGCCCCTTCGGTGAGGGATTGTTGTCAGTGAAGTGTACATTCATTTTGCTGGTGAAAGATAATGCAGGACTTCAGATTTGATATGGTAGTAAATTATATTTTTACAGCCTTATTCATCAGAGTCCTAAAAGGGAAGGAGGTATTTACAGAAGAAGTTTTAAAGAAAATATAATAAAGAGACCTTTCACCAAGGCATGGGTGAGGTTAGAGGTTTCAAGTGGGGTCAGAAAATCCTTTTGAGTCCTGCAGTGACAAGATTTTCCAGCATTAGGTGACACAGATAAATGGAGGAATCAGGCAAGAAATGCAGCCATGTTCAGGGGCCAGGGACACCCATTTCAGAGGAGCATAAGCCTGGCTACAGGGCCACCCAGTTGAAAGAAAGTAGATGTAGTAATACTGTTTCTTCTGGGCCTCCGATTTCATGTCAGTGTCTTCTACTAAGATCAACTTAACAGCAAGCTGGGAAATGAGGGTGACCAGGTGACACGGATGGTGGAAGTCACTTTCCTGGGCATAGGTTAAGGCTGGATAGGCTGGAGAAGGGGGTGGAGACTTCTCCTAGGAGAGAAAGCACACCTGAGACTTTGTTCTAAATTATAATCCCTGAGCACCTGAACAGTGGAGAAAAACTGAGAAATTTTAGAAGATACACATGCATTTAAATGACAACATACTTTTCTAAGTATGAGGGAAAAGGGGCTGTCATTCACAGGGAACATGTTCAAAATGGCACCATCATGCAGGCAGGTAGCAGGTAGAGTGCATGTGGTCAGCGGTCTTCTCCAAGCTGCTTGTCTGTGAGATCTGTCTTTTGATGGGTGACTGAGTTGCCCTTTGGAGTTTGGTAAACTTTCCAAGTTTACTGCGCTGCCCTCAGTCTGACTCAGCATCTTGGTGCTGTATAAGGACCATTCACTAACCGATTGCACCACTGGAGCTCCAGCATCTTGGTGCTAATGAAGTTTACCAGGCTAGTGTGAGCTCAGCCCGAATATACTCAGCCTGTGGGTCCCTTACAGTATTTCCTGGACACCTTGTCTGCTGTGTCTCTACCGTAGGTCACTTGGTAGGGATTCCCATTGTCATTCATTCTCCCTGTGTGCCCTGTCTCCTCAAACTGTCTGGAAGGAGCCCCTTGACTTGAGCTTGCATAGCTGGATTTGGTTTCTGGGAAGGAAACTGAAAATGAATATTCGTAGATTTTCTTTTTATCTTACTCATCTAGAAGTTCATTCCTGTGTCTTCATTTTGCTGCGGTGTCTGTTAGCCTGCATTTCAGTTTCAGATTTTCAAATGTCCAAAGTCCATTTCTGTTAGAGACCTTTTCTGCTCTTACCCAATGAGTATAGAGCCTTCATCCTGCCCCGACAGGTCCTGGAGTGGAGCCCAACCCAGAGACGCCTCACAAATAACAGACAACTGCAACTGAAATCCATTAATTATTTACAAAGCACAGTCTTGCCCTATCTTTAGCAAAGCAGTGTAGTTTAAGCGCTATGTAAATCCCTTCCAGAAATTCCTTCAACTAATGTCATATATCAACCCTGGGGAAAATTCCCAGGGCTAATTTAGAACAAGGGGAATCTGTGAGTTTAAATATTAAATTAAAATGAAAAGATGCTGCTGTGCACAGTTGCGGAAGGTAAAGGAAACCTGGGATTTTCTTTCTATTATGATGTAGTTTTGTCAAAATCCCCCACCTTCAATTCCCCTTATTTTAATTTTTCCAATGATTGAAGTACTTCTTTTGGGGCAAAGAAATCTAAATCAATAGTGCATTGCTTAAGTAGGAAATGCAAATTAATAGCAACTTCCGTATGCGGGAACTTTTTGTTCTGAACTGTTAGCAATATGCTGTTTGTTTTAAAAATGTGGCTTTAATAAGAGGTATGCCTAGTGATGCCAGTTACCTATTAAAGTAATAGGTAATACTACAAGCAACTAGCAACTTCTGCATATTATATCTATTAGAAAGAGAAAATCAAAACTAAATCAAATCAGGACAGCAGTTAAAAGAGACAATCACCAGTATAATTCACTACAGAATACGTGGTTAATCTAGATGCCTGATATTTTCTGTTAATAAATCTCTAACAATAATTATGGATATTCTAATCATCTAGAAAAACTTCAGTGGCCTTTTTATTTTTTATTAATGCGTGTTTGCCGTACATCCTGTTAACATTTCTCACGAAGAGTTGGTGCAGGTGCGTAACAGAGCATCATTTTTCTTTCACCCCTCCATCTCTCCTCTCTCCCTCCCTTTCTGGTCCCCTGTCCTTCTGCAAAAGATCTGTCTCCCTAATTCATATCACCTCCCTTTCATTTTGGTCTTGGTTTAGAATTTGGGTTTCCCATTTAAGAGAAGTCATGTGACATCGAAGCCTGTGGGTCTGATTTATTTCACTTAGCATGGTGGTCTAAAGTTGCATCCACTTCCCTACAAACGACTGGCTTTTAAACCAAGAAGTTAAGATTTTTTTTGTTAGGTTTGTTTTTCCTTTTGGTATTCTGAGAATTATCTGCGACAACAGAAGACTCCTAAGCCAGGGAAGTGAAATCACTTAGTATCTGCTCTCACATTTAGAGAGAGGCCTTGAGGCTGGAAAATCAGTCTGGTTGGTGATCCCGAGACTCCCGCTCCTTAGCTGTTCAGTGCGGAGTAGATGTGTGGGTGTTTCATCTTTCCACATTTGGATGGGTGAAGAGCCTTCCCTGTGCCGATCATGTACCTGCAACGATCCGCACCCATGTTTTTATAAAGATGCCTCCTCCAGCACTGGGTGACTTGGACCAAGACTGGATGAGTTAAAGTTCTTCCCTAGAAATCGGGTTGTCCAGCAAGAGCCTCTGTGTAGGCTGAAAACATCACAGTGTGTAACTTTCGGGAGGTCAGTGATTAGTTTCTCACTTCTGCAGGCTGCTTCTGGGGACAGTCAGCAGGCAAAGAGAAGAGACAGAAGCAATCCCTGTGAGGCGTGTGTCTCTGGTTCACGTATTTCTGGGGGTCTCTGCTTCCCTGTACTTCCCATAACTGGGCCATCCAACATGTCCTTGGCTCTCACTTATTGAAAGTGGGTGTTACATCACTCAGTTCCGGTTAGGATCCCAACCTTTCATTTTACAAGCAGTAGTCTTATACATAATTTGTTTTTTGTTTCTTTTCAGTTTTTAAAGTGGGTCTCAAAATTGCATAACCTCAGTGCCCCACAAAAGTGAGACCCACCTTTTAATCCTCACAAATGCAATTAACTTTTCTCCTTCTTTCAGCTTGGTTCTAAAAGATGGGAAACCAATCCTGAATATCACAAAAATTCTTTGACTCTACTACTGTATTAAGAATAACTTCCCTTCAGGCTCCATTCACTTTTACAACCCACTGGGAAATGGATCCTTTTGTTCCAACTTACACTGCAGCGTAAGGAGGTGACATTGACTGGTAACAGGAAGAATTTTGAGGAGGAAGTGACTAGGAGAGCTGGAAATTTGAGGGGATTTTAGGTAAAATTCTACCTGTCATTACTGTTCTGGAACAGACAAAGGGTCTTCATACTGAAGGGACAATTGCTGAAATGAAAATTCTAGGTATTGTATGTTGGGGATTTTTTTCATTAAAATATACTTCCTCCCTGGTGCTCAGATGATTCTTGGAAGTTTTGTGATCTAGTATTTCTTTCTTTTACATTTTCTTCATTTTCACATATTAAAAATGTTACAGCTTTCAGGTGGATGGCATATACTGTAAATTGCATATTACTAGTGTATTATTATTGAGAGGTTATTTTATTTATCTATTTATTTGCTGCTGTTATCCAGCTACCACAAGTCTTATCTAACAATTCTGGCTGCCTCTGATCTTCTTCCTTTCAGGAGTATAAAATGCACCTTAACATCTGTTTCTCAAGGTTTTTATAGTTTTTTATTGACTGGATTACAGCTTCATACATTTTTTAGGAAGAATTCGGTCATAGGGTGGTAGCTAGCCCCATGTATTTTTTAACTGCAAGAATTAACAGTATAGTTAACATATGGGAACTTTAAAGAGCAGTTTTAATTAAATATGATTTTATTATTATTCTCATTGTCCATGTGAAGTATCAAAATGAAGCTATGCAGACCATACCATATGAGAACTACAACTTATGGTAGACTGGGACCAACTGTATGTAAAATAAACCAATGTTGACTGATAGAAACCATCAGTAAGAATCCAAAATTGGTGCAGGAAAACATCTGCCTAACCCTAGCTGTCTGGATCTGGAATAAGAGGTGCTGGAGTAAAGAAATGCACAATCGTTGGCAATAAGGAGCCAAAACAATTAACGCAGGTAGCGCAGGCAGTAATGGCGGCCTGTTATTAGCACCTATGTCTTTCCGTGGGAAAGAAAGGCTGTGACCCAAAGATGTATAAGTGCTTGCAAAACAGAACAGAGTGGATTAAAATATTTATTTGATGAAGAGTGCAGTAGACAGAGAGCCAGAAAGAAGGGTCTTGACTTCCAGAAGAGTGTAGGAAGGGAAGGAGGGGTCTTTGCAGCCTGAACTAGCTCAGGACCTCAGTACTAAAAGAATTGCTGAGTGAACACAAACCCCTACAGTTCAACTTTGGCCCTGCTTCCAAGGTAATTCGAGGTAATTCTTCGCACACAGGTGTCAGACGTGAAAATTTAATTACATTCTTTCTTTCTTTAAACACTTTAATAACTTCCATATACCTGAGAGTAAAAGTGCAGCTTCTTTAGTGTGACCCAAAGAGTCCTTCTTGGACCATCTTGTGCTTTCCTCACAAGATTCATTGCCCAATTTTCCCCTCCCATTCTCTATAGTTCAACACCCCAAGACATTAAAATTCCAAAAAAGTAACTCTATGCAATTATGTTTTTGTACATGCTATTACTTCTGACTATAAAACCTTCACCTTGGAAAATCTTCTCTGTCCTTCAAGTCTCAATTCACACAGTACTTCTGTTATGAAGCCTGCCTTACTCATTCTCCCAGCTGAGTTGGTCCCTGATGTCTTTGTATTTTCTCAAGTTATAGAGGTATTATAACTTGCTGGAATTTTACTTTATGTTGATATATCTTGCACTAGAAATATCTGATAGTGGACAGGTTCCATGCATTATTCATTAACACCAATGTTTAACATTATGTCTGACCCATATTAGTCTTTAAATACTTACAGAATGAACAACAGATAGACTTTCAATTCAACTTCAGCATAAGGATAAGGTGTGAGATAAAATAAATATAGATTTTCTTACAGACAATAGAAAGGAACATCATAGTATAAGGAACATCTGCAAAAATGTACTGAACCCTTGAGTACAGCTCTCCATGACCTTCTGCAAGCTAGAAGAATTTTTTTTCAATGTAGGGGTAGAATAAACATGCTCATGTATTGGAATTAAGAAGAATCAAAGCCATAGGACAGAAGAATGTAAAACAAGAAGCTAGCAGCCTGAGTAGCCAACCTTCAGAAATGCAGACTCTATACTTTGAAGAAGCCATAGGAAGAATCTGCGCTTTCGGGTTATAGAGAACTTAGCTCATGGTTATTTGTCATGTAAGATGTCAAACTTTGGTTCTTGGAGTCTCTGTTTTCCCAGTTTTACATTATGATTTTTTTTTTTTTTTTTTTTTTTGGCGGTGCCGAGGATCAAACTCAGGACCTTGCATTTGCCAGGCAGGCATTTATTCCACTGAGCTAAATCCCCAGCCCCCAGTTTTACATTATGGATAATAATACTAAGTATAGACAGCTTCAGAATAAAGAAACATTGTAAGGCACGAATGTGACAGACTATGGAAATACATTATTTGTTCTCTCTTTGTATATCCCAACTATTTGCTCTTTTCCAATTGCTGAGAATCGTTTTGAGAAGAAAAATAAAGCCATAGCTGAAAATGTACATTAAAATTTTTACATAAAACAAAATTTTAATGCTTGAGCCTAAGCACTAAGAATGATATCACCCAGATAATGTCTGGTGAATATATTTGAAATATTTGCCAAGAATATACAGCAGACTCTCAACTAGTGTATATTATTTAAGAGTATATATGCATAATAACATAAACACATAGATGAAGTTACATGGAAAAAGTGAATCTCTTAGAAATATTATATTTTTGAGCAGTTTTACTCAAAATTCTTAAATAGGTCAGGTTGAGCCTTTCTTTGTGCAGTTGAGAAAATTACAGCAATAGGAGCTCAAAGGCATTGCATTTCTTCTAGCAAATTAAAGATGCTTTATCCAAATGTCTTCTCAATTTTTTCTTCCACTCGAATAATCTCACACTGTGTTTCAGTCAGGGTTTGATCAAAGAAGCACAGCCTCTATGTTATGCATCAATATCTGAAGTATTTATTGAGGTTCTTGGACTTGTACCATTGTGGGATGTGGTTAAACCATTATAAGAGGCCTTTTTGGCCAGGTCTGAGGGTAGAAACAGAAATCCACAAAGCAGGAGGCTGGGAAGGAAGATGGATGTGAAATGACGGAAACTGGAACAGAAGCCTGCTCAGCCGCTTGGAGCCTATGAGGAAAGTGAAGACACGCGAGGATCCCTCTCTAGTCTCATGCGCTGATGATGCAGTATTTGCAGGAAAACCAATGGCCTTCGTCATGGAGTTCAATCTGTGTCTGCACAGAAGCTAGTAAAGAGGAATGAGCATATGGTGGGAGTTTAGGGACGGCAGAGGGGATGCTACCCAACGTGGTGAGCCAGCAGTAATCAACAGTGTGTGTGAAGCTGCAGGGAGCCCAGCTGCCCGCTTTGACCTTCTGAGTACAAAAAGAATGCGGTCCATAATTTGCGTTAACCAGGAGCTCTGCGGGGAAGGAATTTTGAGAAACATACTTCCAGTGGAGCTAAGTTGGCATACTCTAAATTCAGCACATTCTGAATGGTTGTGCAGAATGTCTGCTCGGTACTTTTCAATTACTTAACCTAACTTGCTCTCATCTACATTCTTTGGGATCAAATCCCCCTACCCCATGCTAACTCTTCTTACCAAAATTGAGCTTTATTTGCTATTCAATAGATAAATGAATCCAACCCAATATATCAATTTTCCAGGACAATGTTTAACTTTATCTGTTTCATAATGGATTCCCAGAACCAGTAATCACACTCAACCCACACTGTTCAGCAGCGCCTTGTTTCAAATGAATTCTGGTTTAATGGCTTTTCCATGTTACTATGAAATGCAGTCTGCACTTTTTCCTCATTTCTCTTGCAGCTGAGTCTTTCATTCTGCAAATGTAGACAAATCTGTATGATACTAAAAAGTTGAAATGGACTAGTGAGGTATCCTCCATGGTGCAAAATTAATTTATTGTTTAAAATGAAAGCAATTTGCCCTGGTTCAGCTTTGAAGAAGCATGTAGAAAGTCATGCCATTAGCAATCATTTGTGTATTTTATACAGATTTGATAAGTCTTTGCGTTAAATATTGGCTTCCGGGTGGAGCTTATAAAGGGCTCTGCTATATTTTGAAATAAAGGCTGAAAGATTAAGCATGATTAACACATCACACTGCCATTTTCCCTTCCCTACTTGTACATGGTACAGGTTGGTGCCAAACATGCAGGACTAGCGTACTAGAGCAGCCACAGTGATGAAAAGTTGAGGGGGGGGGGGTGTGAGGAACCAAGGTGACGGTAGATCCCAAGCCAAAGATCAGCGCAATGTGACCTACGTAGGTAAGGGCGAGCCTCCTACACTACGACTTCCTGCCGAAGTCTAGAACTTTCTGCAAAACCGTGCACCACTGACATCTGTGGGTGTGAGGATGGGAGAGGACTCTGTAACTCTGGCAAACACTCCCTCTGGGAGGAAGGAAAGTGAGAGAGAGCACCAGGATGCCCTGAGAAAAGGATGTGAGGGATAATTTAGATGAGACCTCTAAGGGACGCTGGATCTTGGAGGTGCAAAGTGTCAGGCCAGCCGCTTGTAGAGGGGAGAGTGAGTTAGGAGCAGCTGTGATTCATGGGGTTCCCAGGAGGTGTCAGGATCACCCACACACCTTCATCTGGAAGGTGACCCGAATCCGTGTGATACTAAAGACTTGGTGATCTGTGTGCTAATCGTTATACCTTTACTCCCTTTTAGGGTTGCTCCATCCATATCTCAGTGTTACAAAGACTATCTGTGCGGAGTTATGAGCATCACTACCACCTAAGGACAAACAGATAATACAGTTAGCAGTTTCAATGTTACCCTGTGTTATGGCTTATATCTAGATATTCCCTCAAAGCCTTATGTGTGCATAGGAGCGGCTTTTGGGAGGTGACTCGATCATGAGTGTGTGATACTAGATTAATCCTCCAATGGGTTTAGTTCTGAATATGGGTGATGGGTTTACTGAAAAAGGAAGACCCATCCTGGGTGTGGGTAGCACCAACCAATAGGCTTGTAGCCCGTACGGAATAAAAAGGGAGAGGTGGAAGGTTCACTGCCTGCTGCCTGCCCTGCCATGGGCTATTTCTCCTCTGATTTAACCTCCTGCCGCACTGTCCTTCACTGGAGCCAGCTTACAACGGAAACCTCTCCAAACTGCGAGCTAAATAATCCTCTCCTTCTATAACTTGGGGGAGATGGGTATTTTGTTCCAACAATGAGAAATTAACAGGACAGAGTGTTAATAAATTTTAATTTATTTCCAAAAACTTTGTTAATGGCACTGGCATTAGTAAAATGAATACTAAAATTTTGTCAGAGGTTGTTCATTCCACAAATACTTGTTGAGCCCCAACTATGCACAAATACTAAGGAAAGAAGAGGGAGAGAACTTCCTTGATCTCCTGAAGCTTGTATTCTAGAAACCTTATCATCTGTCAATCTTTTCTTCACTCCCTGAGACAGTGAAGGCAAATCCCTTTAATTTTAATACTTCTAATTGAGTCTCCCCATCTCTGCCCCTCTCCCTTCGTTCTTAGTACCTCACTGCACAGAGAAGACTGAGTAGAGTAGCTCAATTTCTTCCCACTTCTCTAGAGAATAGAACCCAGCCTCGCTTTCTTTCTTCCTGGCTCAAAGGAACAGGTAGTAATTTTCAATCTTCTGTGAAGGCTGGAAGGCCATGCAGCTATAAACATGCCTATGTTTGGCTTTGGGAATTTGGCTGAAAAATTGAGGGTACACAATATTCTGCTTAATTAAAAAATTTCTTCATTTTCTGATATAGTCCAAAGCTTTAACATAGCTTCAGAGCATCCACTACATTTTGGTAACTCATTCTGGTGATTTTCAAAGAGGGCTGTTTGTACTCTTAAATTACAACATTGTTTTTTTGAATGAATCTTTTATTAGTTGGTTGTTGGTAGGTAATATAGCAGAAAAGAGATGGGGTTATAAAATTGTTTAATTTAGAAAGAGATTGTATTGGTCTATGTTTTACTGCTACTGCAGAATCCCTGAGAAGAGTTACATTATGATCAACAGTGGTTTATTTGGCTCCCAGCTCTAGGAACCAGGTTTTCTAACCCTAATCACTTCTTGAATGTCCCATCTCTCATATTCTTGCATTGGGAATTGTTTCCAGCACACAGGCTGGGAATGTGGCTCACCAATGCATAAATGTTGGGGAGAACACTAAACTATAGCAGCAGTCAGTGCCCACAGAATCTTCTCTTTTATCTCTGTAGTCACAAACCTAAGGTCAGCAAAAAATAATATCTCTGGTAATAAGTAACTAAACTGGTACAGTTATGCACTTGAAAGACAGTGGATTTGTAGAAGTGTGTGGCGATGTGAGTTCCACTCTACCACTTAGCAGCTGTGTGGCTTGGTGGGATTTATTGATATCTGTAAAACCAAATTTTATCACTTATAAAATGATAAAAATACATGCCTATCAAAGTTATTGTAAAAAAAATCATAGCGCAGTGAATGACATCTTCTCCCCAAAATGTTTAATTTTTTTTATTTTAAAAACATAAAAGTACATGGGATGAGGGAAAAGAGAAAAGAAAGAAGTGGAACCTATGAACATATACACACCACACACACACACACACACACACACACACACGCACACAGGACGGCTAACATAGTTGTACTACTGACTTCTATGCTTTACTGAAAGGATCAGTTAATAATTAATTATTTGGTAAATTTTGCATGTCTCTGTTTGTATTCCTGAGAAACCACTTTGAAGATGTCAGTATGTAATACAACAACCACTGTTAATTTCCTACCACTTTCTCTGTAACTCAGTATTACTTGTATTGTTCTTATGCTCTTTTGTAAATGGATATCGGTTTGTTAATATGCTTTCCTTCTTTTATTTTTTTAAATAAATTAAAAAATTAAAAAAAATAAAAAAAAAACATAAAAGTACCAAAACATATTGACAGACACCAATTATCATAAAAAATAGTACAATCACAACTAATCTATAGACAATGTGATATGGTCTCAACAGTGGTTATTGCTTTATCCATTGATATCTTCGAGTTGTAAATATATGAACCCATATACAGACATGCAAATTTAGTCAGACAATTAATCCTCTCAACAACAGAAAAAACACAAAAAACAAAAATCCAAAGACAAGAAACAAAACAGGCAAACAACAACAACAGCAACAACATCAACAACAAAAAAAACACCACTAGTTGCTGCTTTACATATTGATATCTTCGAAGTGTGTGTTCAGGATAACACATACAGACATACAAGATTAATCAAATATCCCTTCATCGATTATTGCTTAGCATTAAGTGATATAATACAATAGTAGAACCATGTTAGCCCTCCTGCATATATGTATATTCATATATACATACATACATTTTTGTCTTTTTCTTTTCTCCTTTCCTTCGTCCTCCCCAAAATGTTTAAACCTTGGTATTAGTGCGATAATATTTGGAGGTGGGATCTTCATGGAGTAGTTAGGGCATGAGTTGGAGCCCTCATGAATGGGATTAGCACGCTTACAAGAAAACACAAAGGAGGATTGATCTCTTTCTTGGGTATTGGAGGATACAAGAAGAAGAAAGAAGTCTCATATTAAATACGGATGCTCTCAGAGCCTTGGACTTGCAGCTCTTTGCCTCTAGAAGCATGAAAAATGAGTGTTTGTTGTTCACACTACCTAGGTTGGGGAACTTTGTTAAAGCATCCTGATTAGATGAAGACAAGTAGTTGAGATACCCAGCATTATTACTTGGGTTAAATAGTAACTGATTCAAGATTTCACTGGTTTTCTTTATACTTCCTCTTGTCTCTCATACTTTCTGTCCTGCTCCTGCATCTCCTGATTATACCAGTTTTGCCCAGAGTTAACTATAATTGAAATGCAATTAATGCCAAAAGTTTCCAGAAGAGCTGAACTAGATACTAATATTCCCAAACAGTTAATCCTCTTAGAGACAGTTTTGAGTTATGTTGTTATTTTGTCGAGGGCTGCATCTTGCCTACTTGATACAAGTATGAGTAATGGAAACCTAATGAAACTTTTCTCATCAGAAGGCCATCTCTGCCCTCAAAGAAAATGTGTTTGTGAAGAGTCAATTATCCTTTTGTTTTTTGGTCAAATTTTGTGATGATCGGTTAGTATCAAGAATTATAGTTAGAATACTGAGAGTATGATTCCATTTCTTAATCATGGAAATCCTGCAACTGTATTAGTAAGGCATAGCTGCAGCAAGAAACATTGATGGAGAAACTTTGTGCCTTCATTTTAATTTAGATATATCACAGGCTTTTGATTAATGTAGGAGTTCTTGTCCTAGATGAATTTGCTAATTCATTTGGCAGAATCTGATCTATCTTCCTTAGTGAAGAGAAATGGGATCATTTGCCAGGGGTACAATGGAGACTGGATTGCCACATTTGTTTTAATCTCTGGTGATGTACTATACTGCAGTGTAGAAAATGCCCCATCTTTATTTCCTAGAGTTAGCTTGATATTTACCACCTTACTGCTGATTTAGTACAAGAGCAAGATGCAAGTGAGGAATAAAAAATACTCTCAGGGAATGTTGAAGCAGCCAAAAAAAAAAAAAAAGGGTTTGGTAGATGGCCTTTGGCTACTGTCTATGACTCTGCTCCACTGATGAGAGGCTGTTGTTTAATTATGTTCATGACTGTAGGAATAGAGAGGGGAGAGTGCTTCTGCATGCCCCTTCTTTCAGGCCTGACTACTTCAATCTTGTAAACTCAGATTCTGTTCTTCTTGGAGAAAGGTTGATATTAAATGAGAATGGCAGCAGTAATCCTTAAATCCAGCTCTTTCTTTTTCTGGAATTTATCTGTTTAGTACACGACAAGCATAAGGAATGAGGTAAATCTATTCAGTTTTGCCTGTTTATTATCTATAAGGCCCTGAATCAGACCTGACACATGCAGAAATGAGTACGTCATCATTGTGCTCTTAGGAATCTCATGGTTTAGTAGAGAAAGAATATTTGTCACAAACAGCAGTGGTCTGAGAGCTATATTCTAGGTTAATTTCCTAAAAGCCCAGGCCAACTTGAGGGATTTTGTTCAACTGATTTACTGATAAAGTGTTTTAAGAAGAAATCTGTAAGGTAATGAGGGAAGTAGATTAAGCCAGGAGAAGAAGCAAAACAGAGACATGGGTTCAACAGTCCAATCTCAGTCTGATTTCCGGGGAACCTGTGCCATGTAGACAATATCACAGACTATTCCCCTTCCTTCAAGAGGCTGGGCCTTTACACACCTCAGTTATCTAGTCATTCCAAAGCCCCACCCCCTAAAGTATGCCGGGGCTCCTACAGGCCAAAGATAACTCTCAGAAGAAAGATAACTATGGAACTTTAGCAACTGAGCTCACAGCACTGACCTGATAAAGGGGGCTAGTCTAATACATTGCTAGATACAAAAAGATAAATAAGATGTGGCTTTACAGCCAGGTATTCAGTCTCATTGTGTAGATTGAGGTTAAACAGCTAAAGTAAAATACAGTAAGTATAAGGATAAGGGTTTGTACAAGGAAATTTGGTGAAGAAAGTGATTGTCCAGCTATACTTTCATTGGCGCTTTATTTTATCACACAAAAATCGGAGCTTTAGAAAATAAATTTGGTGGTAAAGAGTGTGATCTCGGAAGTCTTCAGACACTGTCTATTAACCGAGGTAGATTTAGAAGGAATAGGCTCTAAGGATATGATACTGGTGAACGGAAAATCAGTGAGAGGCATATTTATTCTACAATACTGAGTTACATCCCAGGGGGAACTCTTTTTTTCAGTGTGATAGTGCTCTTCCTATATAGGAAGTGTGATAAAAAAAACTATGGTGAATGTTTAAGTTAGCATAGTCATTATAGTATAAGACGCACTGTCCAAAACCCTCGTCAAAGCACTTCCTCATGGGCCAGGGACATAGCTCAGTGGCACAAGTTCCTGACTGACAAGTGCGAGGTCTTAAAAACTCACTTCCTCTGGTTTTAGAGACACTTATCCCCTTATTCTTGCCCCTTTTTGAGGCAGCTCTGGAAGTCCTCCTTCTTGGGTGTCGTTGGTCACACTGTTATGACTGCTTCAGTGTCCCTGAATCCAAAATGTTTACCTTTCCCAGTCACTTTGACTTTGGGGGAGAGCCAGAAGTCAAACCGTGCCAGACCCAATGAATAAGGTCGGTGAAGAGATACCAAAATGGTTTCATTTGACAGAAATTGCTGTAAACATCTAATGCAGGAAGGGTGATCAAAATATATGGTGAATATTTAAGCTTGAAAAATTTATCACAGTATGAGATGCATTACCTTTAACTTCCCTCATAATACCCCAGATATTCTCCCTTGCTTTGAACACATTTATGCCATCATTCTTGACGATGTATTTTCTACTGTAATAAATTTTTTAAAAAATTAAATATCCACTGTATGTTTCAATCTCTCCTGGTATATCTTGTTCTCTCTCTATACCTTGTGTAGGCTACATGCCATGTATTTATGTCTTTATCTCCATTTCTCTTTCTATATATTTGTGAGTGAGTCATTAAGAAAGGAGTGACACTGGATTTTAAGGAAGAAGTCTAGTTGTAATCCAGTGGTTAAAGCCTTTCTGGGACAGCACTTATGGTGACATTTTCTCCTTTGGAATGAAGAGATTTGAGAGTTATAGATGTATTTTCATTTAATAGTGGACTTGTTCTGCCAAATCCAATGATTAAAATGTGTTTTTAATAGAGCATTCTTCCAAAGGTATCTCTCAGTACCCAGTAATATTTTCATGTAATGCTACATTGTTTGATTTGATACATCTTGGAAGAAATGTTGATGGTTGGCTTACAGGACCTCCAGGGAAACAGGACAACCAGGAGAACATCTCTAATTGGTTCCAGACCTCTGTTCTTTTTGTCATGTGCCCCTCCAGTTTATTTAACTCTATTAGTAACAAATTAAAGTCATGTTTCAGGGTACTTACCTGATCCACCGCCTATTCAAATAGCCATGCTTTAAGAATGAAATAAAAGTAAGCAAGATTTTGTATGTGTGGCTCAGTATCATTTTCTATGGCTTTCTTTTTATTTTAAATCCTAGAACAGGGTACTTGGTTTAAAAGCTGAGAGAATGACTGGTCATGTATTTCTGTTCATTGTTTATCACTTGAGTTTCTCATATTTCATGTCCTTTTTTAATGGTCACCCCAATGCCTTCTTATAATGTTCTTTAAATGTGTAAATATTTAAAAGCAAAGACAAGAAAGGAAACTTTCTGTGACCTCCATAATCACTCTCCACATTTTCTGACCCTTTCTTGCATGTGAACATTGTTAAACTTGTATATACGGAACACCTTTTAGGAAGGAGAATTATTTTGCTTGAGCTCTGTGTCCATTCCTCCATGTTTAACACCTTGGTAGTAGATAACCATAGAGGAAATGCCTTATAAGGAAATCTTTAAGGAGAGACAAAAAGGAAAACTCGTACTCTCATGGGTAAATGGCTATCTCCATATGGTAGAATGCACTCTCAATGGATCTCAATTCTACTTTTACAAAGAGTTATGGACAAAAGCTGAATTAGAAAGTATTGGCAATTTATGTCCTTCTGAATTTTGTTATTCTTGCACATTCCTTCCTGAGAGAAGAAGATACATGAGGTCTTATCTAAATATGGAAAGGGCAGACAGGCTTAGGAAAATATTTTTTTTATTTGTAGAACTTCTGTCCTTTTATATGTATTTGCATTTTCCTCATAGGAGTAAGTAGTTTAAAATTTGACAGATATCCCTTTTAAAGCTGTTTACCTGTGGAAAGTTTGAAGTAAGCATTTGGATAATTTGTGAAGGAGTGTAGAAAGGTAGAAAGAAGGTACAAAGAAAATTCTCACCTAGCTAAATTATCTATTAAGGAAAACTGGGATTATCCAAGCTAGAGATCTTCTCATGTCCATTTCATTGATGTACTTAGATCTAACGTTGCCGCCTTTAGAGAGCTAATTATTCCTCTGTTGCTTCAGTGAAATGAAATCAGAGTAGATCTTAAATTGACCTGATTTTTCTTTTTCTTATCCCCATATTTTTGTTCAGAATAGGAAGAAGCAGGTGTTTGGAGGTGTTCTCATCTCTCCCAGTTAAAGAATTATCCTACATTGATTATCTGATATTGTTTCAGTCTTTTAGGGAATGGCAGCTTTTAAAAGATTTTTTGGTAGTAGCACTCTGATTTTCCATTAGCAAACTGGTCCATTTCACTCCCAGTCCATATGGTTTGGGTGAGGCCAACCACTGCTGTCCCAGTCCTCACCCCAACCCAGCACCCGAGGTCACGTGACTCAGGTGGACAATCAAAACACCCCATTCTCATTGGCAGGGTGGACACAAGGTCTAAAGACAAACCAGGGATATCTCTGGCCTTATAACTAGAATACTTTCTTGACGGGGCTATGCCCTCTCTCTCTCTTGTTTTAATTTATAAGTGGCTGTACACCAAACCTTTAAATGAAAACACATTCTATCATTCTCATTTTTGTTTTATCAAGATGTAGCTGGGGTGGTGGCTCATGCCTGTAATCCCAGCTTTCAAGAAGATGAGGCAGGAGGATCTCTGTGAATTCAAGGCCAGCCTGGTCTACGTAGTGGGTTGAAGGCAGCCTGAACTACAGAGTGAGACCCTGTCTCAAACAAAACAAAACAAAATAAAACAAAACAAAACAAAACAAGCAATATGCTGGAGACTGCATTTGCTGCTCTTGAATATCATCCAACTATTATTCCCCCAATAACTCATAAATAGATACTTCTGTTACCCCCACTTTACACAGGAGAAGCCAAGACTTAGAAAGACTGGGTCGCATTGTGAGGATCACATGCTACTAAGTAAATAGCAATCTACCTTGATCTTAGTTGTCTGAGCTGAGCAGCATCTGAAGGTATTCTAGTGAGCAGAGGGAAAGTCCACATTCAACCGTTCTGCAAACACTGTATGCTTAGAAAAGAGGAGTAAAGGGAAAATGGGAGCAAATATACAATGGAGTCACTGGTCAGAGGGCCTTACTCTGCCAGTGACTGGAGAACATGCTATGAACATCTTGGATGGTTGTGGGATAGAAATGGATTAATACTCGATTAAGCTGAATCCTGGCTAAGCCCTTGCCAAGCTAAGTGTGCCACTCAAAGCAGTCTGAGGGATAGCTCATCACCATCAGTTTAAGGGCTGGCCTGGAGTGTCCTGAAGTTTGCTAAAAGGAAAATGATACGGCTGGCTTGTTGTGTAACATATTTTTAATTAATTATTTAACTAATTTACTTCCTCATCCATTTATTCATATTTGCTGTTTCTACACTACAGCCATAAATGTGAGTGCTCTTAGTTTAAAACAAGAAGAAAGTAGAATAGCTGTGGTGACTAGGTTTGTGTTGTGACATGCAGTTAAGCCCAGGAATGTCCTTCTAATATTTAATGCTTCTAATTGCACTTATCCAATTGCAGATAAATTTAACTCTACAGATGTTCTCAGATGCCTTTCCTTGCTGAGAAACATAACAGTTGTATACGTAGTATCCTTCTCCTTTTGAGCTGGCAGGAAGCCCTCAGAACTCTACAGCTCTTTCACTGGAAGCTACATTCAGAAGATTTTATACTGAATACCATGATACAATTGGGTGGAAACACAAGAAATCAGAGATGCCTGTAAGTTCGAATTCACTCTAACTACTTAGAGGTATGTGATATTGGGCAAACATTTTAATATCACTGACTGAGCATATGCTTCTATAACTATAACAAAGGATGGGTAGTCATAATATTCAAATGGATTCATGAATGTGGAGTGCACTGTGTCTTCATATTCACCTGCCCAATGGATAGGTTCTCCGCTCTTCTGTGGTTTCCCAGTTTTCTCATTTGTTAACTTGAGGTCATAATATTTACTTGTAAGACTGGTCATTTAATAAGAGAACATAGTAGATCCTCAACAAATGTCAAGGTCTCTTGAGTCTTTGCTGAGATTCTTAAAACTATAAATGGCTTCATATCTTAATGGGCAAAAATAGTTCTCTAGTAAATTCTAAGAAAAGTACTACCTATCTGAATCATTACTTTTTTACTCAAAATTCACTACAACACAGCACTTTATCTAGAAAGAGAGAAGAGGGGCTTTAAGGCAAAACAGAGGTAGATTAAAAAGCAATAATACATAACGGAATTAATCAAAACTTTAACTAGGATACTCTATACCTAGGCCCTCCGTGGTTTGGACAACACTGTTCTAATACTGTACTTTAAAAATAAGAAGAGTGCTTTGGGACCACAGACAGAACAAAGAAAGATCATTTGGTTTGGTTTGTACTTTGATTTGGAATTCAAATTTTTAACCCTTTGTGAGATATATTTATATCATATTAGGCCACAGCCTTGCAGTGGACAGTCTAGTTATACAAAGGTGCTCTTCCTGTTGAAAAGGAATCTTCCTATTAAAAGTTTTCTACTGTAGGTTCATTCTATGTTCACTTTTTCTGGAATGTTGAAGAATGTAGTATACAGTTGCTTTTATCCCTGATCTGATACTAGCAAAGGAACTCCTCTTTTGAATAACAGCCAATTAAAATTCACTGTGGCATACATGGGTGGTGCCTCTGGTCAAAAAGCATAAACTCTCAACCCTCGCTGTGATTGTTTTAGCAGAGGGTTTCAAGATGTTACTTCAAATGATCCCATCCATGCGTTACAGGCAATCTGGGAGGCCCAGTTCCATATCCAGTGCCCTAATGCCTTGGCTGCCACTGAATATGATTTTATTTCTCATTCGTTGGACTGGAACATCCCCTCAGATTAGAGAGCAGGCAGTCTTTTGCAGTTTATAAGCACAGCTCTATCAGCAATGAGTAATAATAGCATGGGCCCTGATTTTTTATAGTTAATTTCATTTCTACTTTGAGAAACAAGTTCTTCATTACATTTGTAAGCAGAGGCAGAATGGCTCTTGGTAAAAGTTAAAGCATAAGTAGTACAGGCAAGGATTATTGAAATCTACACATTTGAATCTGATTCTGTTTGATTTATTTCCAAACAATTATTATGCCTCTTGATGTGAAAAATAATATGGTCAATGCATATGTCAAATTAACTTCGCCAATATTTATTATTTAGATTGTTCTGGCTACATTTAATACAACCTCAACTGTATGGAGCTATGCAGTTTAACTTACTATGGATAACTTTGATGAACTTGTTCCCTTTTTATTGTTGCCTGTGATGTTTGAAGGCTAATCTCCTCAAGGAAATTGCCTGTTAGGATCCTAGGAGAATATCAAAGAAATAAAAATAGTTTCCAGTTTAATAAATCAACAACCTAAGATTGACCCATGTGGCGAATAGATTCTAAGATGTCTTTTAATGACCCCTGCCTCCTGCTATGTATGTACACCCTTGCATGAGTGCCTCTCGTCCAGTGCAAGTTTTCCTACTGCTTTGCTTGCAACCACTAAAATAGAGGAAGGTAATGGACTGCCACTTCTGCCATTAGGCTACATGGAATTATGACCTCCAGCTGCTATCTGATTGTTTCTACTGCCTTACCATTTGGAATGCTGATGAAGCAAGTTGCCAAGCTAGACATGACATACATGTCTAGTTTACCAGACAGTGAGAAACATAAACCCTTAATCCAGAGGCCCTAGACAAACTGAATTTCACCACCAAATCCATGAGATTACAGGCAGATGTTTTCCCACTCAAGCTTCTGATTATAGCTCATGAAAGACTCAGAAGCAGAGTACTCAGTGAAGTTGTTCCTGAATTCCTGGTGCACAGAATCTATGCAATAGCGTACGCGTGAGGTTTTATGCTGCTCTGTTTGTAGTAATTTGTTACACAGCAATAATAACTCTATTAGATACTACTCAAACCTTTGTTTGAATTCTCACCTGGTCCTATTCCAACTTTACTAATACATACTAAAAAAAGTAACTAGTTTTACTTTTCTATCTTTTAGTTTTGCTCTTATGAGAGCATCAAAAAATAATACAACAGTCAGAAGACTAAGAGGGCATCCAGGTTATTCTTACAGTCTCCAAGGTCTTATGTCCCAGGCCAGCCATCACAGAAGCTTGGTTGTGATGTGGTGGGGAAGGTTTGCTTTGCTTCTCAGTTTACATTTACCCTGTTTGACCTTTAGGATTTTTAAAAATAATATTAAAATAGTAAGATTAAAAATAAGCCAATTTCTGCAGAGCTCTGTATTGTACTGGGTGTTGTATTTTTGGCATCCATTTCATCATCACAATAAATCTTTATTTATGTTCCCAGAATCTCTGAGACAAAGACTCATAGAAGAGTCTTTGATTAGAGTATATTGTTGAAATGATAAAAAGTATATGATCACTAGAGAGTATATTATCAAAGTGATATCACCAAGATAGCAGAACATAAAATTCTGGACTCTCCTTCCTCCTACAAACACACAGCTGATAACATGGACAAATTCCACGTGGAAGAAATCCAGAAGATGGAGCCAGGCATGGTGGTCCATGCCTGTAATCCCAGCACTCAGGAGGCTGAGGCAGGAGGATTGGTGCGAGTTCAAAACCAGCCTGGGTTACAAAGTAGCTCAAAGCCAGCTTTAACTGCATAGCGAGACCCTGTCCCAAAAAGACAAAAAAAAAGAAAGAAAGAAATCCAGAAGATGAGCATCAAACCAGTCACAGCAAATAGGTAAGCAAGGAAAAAATATTTTCAAGCCATATGTCTGACAAGGTGTTAACTCTTGTAATATATAAGCAACTTCTACTTCCTTGCAGGAAATACAAATAAAACCCTCTAAAAACAGACCAAAAAATCAACTAAATACATACCCCCCAAAGAAAATCAAACATAATAACCCAGTTAAAGATGGGCTAAAAGTTTGCTTAGCTATTTCTCTCAAAAAGAGATAAAGATGGCCAGTAAGTACACAGAGAGGAGGATATGTTGTCAACTTTATGTCTCCGCAATGAAACAGATAAACTGCTTGAAGAGAAAAGATCTTTTTGTCTTATGGCTTTAGGGGTTTTAGTTCATGGCTGTCTGTCCCCATTGCTTTGGGCCTGTGGTGGCATGGTGCATTTTAGGGACATGAAGACCCAAACTGTAACAGTGTTCGTCATCACTAAGTCTCAGAAAAAGGCAAATCACAACTGCAAGATGTCACTGTGTGCCTGTTAGGATGATTTATATCAAAAGGGAAAAAGACAGCACAGGTTTTGGAGGATATGGAGAAGTTGTTCTCCCTGTATACTACTGTAAAGTAGTGCGTCTTCTGTGAAAAACAGCATGGAAATTCCCCAAAAAGTCAAACTAGAAGTACCATACAAACGAGCAATCCCACTTCCTGGTATTCAAGTGTAAGAGATGTGATATCAGGATGATGGTGAGAAATTAGATATTATTTTAATCATAATACAATTCATAATAGTCAAGATGTAGATACAGCCTAAATGACTATTAATAGATAAATAGATAAAGAACATGTAGTATATTTATAAAATGGAATATTATTCAACTTTAAAAAGAAGAGAATCTTGACATATGCAAACATTTAGATGAAGCTGGGGGAATTTAAGTGAAGTAAGTAAATCACAGAAGAAGAAATTTTATAGAATTCAGCCTATCAGAAGACTATAAATAAACTCTCAAGCAGAGAGCATAACCAATGGTGGTTGCCAGCTCCTGGGGGCAGGGAGAAGGAAATACAGAGTTCCTGCTCACAGGGTAGGAAGTTTCAGTCCTACAAGGTGAATAAATTCTAGAGTTGTGCTGTGCAACAAGGTGCCTACAGTTAACCACACAGCATTGTACGCTAAAAACTTTCTATAAAGGGCTAATCTCCTACTAAGTTCTCTTAAGACATTTTTTAAAAGAATGTAATATCAAGTGAATGACTTTGGACGGTAAATGGAACCTAATCCTGCTGAGAGTGAGGGGAGGCTGCAGAGCACAGTGAAGGCAGTTTCCTTCGGGAGACTTGGGGTAACCAATGGTTACGCATCCACTCTCCACTGAGTCATGAGGGAGGCCTGCTGGAAGAAAGGATGGATGTTCATTCCCTCAGAAGCTTCAGCCCTTCCATATATGAATGCGGGGCATTGTCTGGTCAGGGGACTACTCGGTCAGTCAGCCCAAGGAGCTGTGGCTAGAAGCTGTACCAAGTCTGCCTGAATGTGGTTGAGTGGTAAGTAGATACAGGCAGGATATCAAGAGTATCTGCCACACCAAAGGTGCTACCTATTCCACTTTGCAAAGCAGGAAGGTGAGCAAGGAGAGGTTGACTGGACTAGAGCTAGGATTACAACCCAAATGAGACGTGAAACACTCCTCTTAGACCTTTAGCAGGAATAACTGCATTTTAATTTAGATGCATGTAAGTAGTGAGCACTCAGTCAGTAACCGGTATTTTGTAATTGTTTTGTTCTTGTACACCTGGTGTTCTCCAAAAACAGACTGGATAGCATAGTTCACAAAGGACCAGATTTTGCGGAACCATACTCTTAGCAATAGCAGCAAATAACAACAATATGTGGACATTGAACTAAATCTACCCATCTCTTTGTGCTATGGTAAGAGATGGAAGGTAGAAAAAGCTGCTCTTTTTTTCTCCTGAAATATTTTAGTAATACATGAAAACAGAAATCTTACTATTATTATTTTTGCACATTCTTTTCTAATCTCTTCTCACAGGAACATGTTTACCTGGTTGTTATCAGGTAGATGTTACTGTATGCAACACTTTAATGTCAGTTTGAAAAGTGCTAGAAAAAGGCTATCTACACCCTGAGAACTCACTGTGTTTTTTTTTTTTGTTTGTTTGTTTGTTTGTTTTTTTGGCGGTACTGGGGATCAAACTCAGGACCCTGCGCTTGCTAGACAAGGGCTTATTCCACTGAGCTATATCCCCAGCCCAGAACTCACTGTGTTACCGAAGTTAAAAATGTTTTCTCTGTCTGACAGGAGAAAATGGTACATCAGTGCAAATTCTTTTACTGGGAAGATTGAATACTTCTCAATGTGGTTAAGATCCATTCTTAGTTTTTTCTTTAATAATATGCATTTTTTCATCAAAGTAGGCAGAATTCTAAGCTGAGAGCTCAGTGTAGCTGGCAATTTGATTTCAGTCCATGAGACTGGGCAGAGGCTTCTAACCTACAGATTTATGAAAACTAAACCTTAAGCTGCTAAGTTTTGGGGAATGTATCATACAGTATTAGGAAAGTGGCCCATTCATGTTTCTTAGAACTTTTTCACATTTATTTTTAATAGCCACCTAGATTATTGTGACACATAGATTTGGTGTAATAAACCATTTCCTTATAGTTGAACATTTAAGTTATGTTTAATCATTTGCTATTATAAATATGGCAGTGATAAACTATTCATGCATATAACTTTACCTGTTGGTTTTAACATTGTTTATTTGTTTTTGTATTAAACAGGTGATCTATTTCCTGCTCCAAAATCCAATTGTACAAAGTGACAAAGATCAAAGGATTTTCTTTTTACTTCTATACCTTTACTACAAACTTTGCTATCCCCCTAAATCCAAGTATTAATTTAAGTCCTTCCAGAAATATTTTTTGCCTAACTGTGAGAATATTACTCCCACTGTTCTTGCTTTTTAATTAAATAATGTATCTTAGGATTACTCCATATCAACATCTAAGGGACATCTTTCCGCAACTGAATATTTTTATCCTATAAATGTACTATAATTCGTTAACATTGTTGCTGTCTAGCTACAGTGTTGTTTAACTACAAATAAGCCATAAATTATTCTATGACATAAATATACTCTTTTTTATTACTACAACTTATTTATTGATAGGCATGTAAAACACATTTAGAATTTTGTTTATCTTTATGCTGAACTAGATAATAGAGACAACACTTCCATAGACCAAAAATCCTGGGTAATTTTTTTTTTAACAAAAGGTGCCTACTGATCATTTGTATTCTTTATTTTGAGAAGTGCCTATTCAGTTCCTTGCTGAGTTTTTAGTTGGGTTACTTATTTTTTGTTAGGTTGAGTATTTTATATATTCTGAATATTAGCCAGTATCACTAGCCATCAAGGGAACAAATCCCAGCATTAAAGAGAACCATATGGTGTAAAAAATAGGTCTTCCATGTGGTTCATCTATCTCATGATATTTATGTGATACTCACTTGTTCATGCTTAGCCTGGTGCCACTCACAGTAGCCAAGATATGAAACCAGCATAGTTGCCTATTAATGGATGAATGGATTTTTTAAAATGTAGTATGTATAAAGTGTGATCTTAAAATACAATGAATGTTTAAAACAATTTCATTACATTAAAAATCACATTTGCATCCATGTTCCTCAAAATTTTCCCCTTCACTTTGAACATACTTTCCATTATTCTGGGCACTTCCTGAAGCAGTCCTGGAAGTCCTCTTGCATGAGTGTCTTTAGTTGTGCTGTAAGGGCTGGCTTGGTGAACTCAATAGAATCAAAATTTTCATTGCAATTTCTGTCAAAGTAAAACATGACACTGTGTTCTCATGTCCTTGTTCATTTTTCTGGCACTGTGTGACTTCTGGCTCTTCCCCCAGGCTACAATAGCTATGACAGGCAAACACAATGGAGTATTATTTGACCCTAAAGAACAGTGAAACCCCTTGACCTGGAACAAAGTGGGGTGCGGAGGACTAGAGGTCATTGTGTTAAGTGCAATAAGCCAGACAAAGAAAAGAACCACATCCTCTTTCCCATAGGAAAGTTAAAAAAAAGAATCAACTTGAAAGTAAGAGTGGTTACTAGAGGTTGATAAAAGAAAGAGCGAATAAAGGGAGACCAGATTTGATCTGTGCTTGCTGTGCACGTGTATTAAAATGCACATGAAACCCTACTAACATGTAAATTAATATGTATAATATATATATAATATATCTTGTAATATATAATATTATATTATATACACTATAATATAATATATAATAATATATAATATAATGTATATTTTATATTATATATTTACATATCTATATATCTATGTATATTATATAGTATATTTTATATATCATATAAATTAATATATATTATATATATGAAGAAAGAATGCCTGGCCAATGATTTTCAAAGTTTCAAAGCAAAGCAGAGTGAGGAATTACTGTAGAGGAATGGAAGAGAAGGAAGTTTAGTGCATGAGGCTGCTTTTCCGTGGGAGTGAGACAATTGGAAGGACTTGTGGGAGCCTCGTGGGTTGAGAGGAGTCCTGGGTCCTTTCTGCAGAGGAGCAGTTGGGGTTCCCAGGACATCTTGGAGCTGGTACCCCACCTGGACGAACTCTGGGGCAAAGGCAAATCCCAGCTGTGTCTTCCCTAATTCTCGAGAATGGGTAGGATGACTCTGAGAGTGCTTGGAACTGACGCTGGAACCAAAAGCAAGTCTTCAGAGCAGGTAGCAGCAAACCAGGCTCCATGTTATCTTTAGGAGCCATTTGACAAATACCAAGTCCCAACCACAAAACCCAAACAAACGAAACAATAGGCAGTGAAGAAACGTGACAACCAGAAAAAAGAAAGCAAAAGGGAAGAAAAAGAAATTAATTGGAACAATAGAAGGCAGACACAGACCCACAGAGATCACACACAAAAAAAGCAGACCAAACTGGAAATAAGCACTGTTATAATGCCCTAGGCCATAGAAGGAGAGAAAGAAATGTCAGTGAATTAGAAACTGTTGCTTTGAACATTTTGCTCTTACGAACGGAGCAGAGAGCACAGGTGTGCAAATACATTTGTAGAAGGGATATGGAGATGTAGAATTTCTATGTCAAAGATATCTGTGATTATAACTTTGGTAGCTACAAAAAGTTAATCCTTCTCACTGAAGGTATTGTCACTGTACATTCTCACTAGCAAGGTAGGAGGATAGAAGTTTCCCTAATCCCTTGACAGCTCATATGCCAACAATCTGTAATTTGTTTTCTGCCTTTGGTTATTGGTTACTTCTAACCTCCACAGCTGTGAGAAAAATTTCCATTGTTTACAAGTTACCTTGTCTGAGGTGCTTTGTTATAGCAGCATAACTGCCTAAGACACTAGAGTAAGGATGAAGAAGGATTGCAAAGTCAGGGTCACTGCAACAATCATTTCAAAAATGTATTTATGTATTTGTTTAATAAACAGTGTGTTATACATTAGGCACCATAGCAAATGATGGTGGGATAGAGGTGAGTAAGAGTTATCATCGTTAAAAAGACACAGCTTAGGGCTGGGGATATATCTCAGTGGAGTAAGCACCTACCTGCCAAGGACAAGGTCGTGAGTTCGATCTCTGGTACTGCCAAAACCAACAAACAAAGAAAGCCCACACAACTTGCAGAAGAGAGAGGCATGTGAAGAGAAATGAATTGGAGGTACCCCTATAGCAATATTAGTAAAATGCCAGGTGATGAAGTGTCTTCTATTTTACCACTCAGATTTTCCAGAGTTAAATTAATTGTGTATTGTATTGATAACATTTTCAGAATCATATAAAAATGAAATCAAACCACTGACTGTTGGATTCAGTCAATAAAATATTTACCAATGATTCATTTCATCACTGTGCCAGACATTAGGGATAAAAAATGTGAAGAAATGTTGAATAACACCCTTTGAGGGACAAAAATCCTTCAAATATCCTTCAAAGGACAACAAGTCATTGTCCAATTAATAGTTGGTTATGATCGTATAGCACAGTGATCCAGAAGGTATAACATGTTCTCCAATCACCCTTGTTGAATGTCAGACATTGTAATATGTGTGTATATACAAAGGCAAGCAGGTTAGTTTTGTTGTAATCTTTACATAGAGCTAATTTTATTTGATTTTGCTAAGAAACAGCAGAGATGCATTAAAAAGAAATGTTCAACATAAGGCAGGTGGTTCTCCAAGATCTGCTCAGGCAGAGATGTAATGGTAAGGTCAGTTCAATTCAGCAGTCTTCTACCACTATCCCAGGCAGAAGGACACCATCCCTGCAGAGTAAGTTGGGAATGTTCAGATTTAACGGTATGTAACTGCAAAGCACGGGTTGATTATACAAAATCCAGGAATAATCTTAAAAGAAAGATGCTGTCAATTTTAAAAGTAGATGCAGTAATTTTATTTCTAAGGCACTGGTGGAGTCCTTGGAAGGCCAGTGATTCCAGGAAGGAATAATTTGCAGTGCTCCACCTTTAAATTTCCATCAAGAAGTACATTAGCCCCTGAAGTTTTCTCCCACCATCCATTCTACTCTCTTCTCATGAAGTATCAAGCCCTGTTTAGGTGGGACAGACTTCATCCCCAAGTCAGTGGAATAATCTTGTCTTTCTACCATAATGATTAGTTTGTTAGCAGTCAGACAGAGCTGCATAGAGGAGGACAACTGACCTAGACTTTGGGGTGTAGAATTTTGCTAAGTGAAGCAAAACTCCCAGCAAAATTGAAGAAACAAGAACATGCAAGGTCTGTTCAGGAGAAGTGAGCAAAATTCTTTTTAACTAGAGCAATATGTTATATTGCTTTTTTTTCAAATCTCCCAGAGCTACCTAGGTGATTACGCTCACTTCTTACATTCAGCAAGCAATTATTGAACACAGCATAGCACTGTACCAAGTAATAGACAGGCTTCAGAGGAAGTTGCCTTTAGGATAAGAAACCCCACTGCAAAGATAAACCCATTGATTTTAGAGGTAAAAGTGCCTAAGAAATAATCTAACACAATCCATTCATTTTCAAGTACAGAAACTGAGGCCCAGACAGCTTAAGCAAATGTAAGCAGCAATGCATGTGGAGAAGTACACATGTTTTAAGTCATTTAAAATCCATCACTCACAAAGCAGCAGCAATAGCACAAGAAGCTGTAGTTGGAATTCAGGTAAACAGTGCATGCAAATCTCCAGACACATAATAAATACACAGTAAATTTTTTCTTTTGTTTTCTCTCTTTCCTGTATTAATAGCAGCATAGCAATTTGGTGGCAAAATCAGAAATCAGAACACACTGCCTTGATTCCCCAAGAGAGCTCCCGCCTGCAAATACAGAGTGTCAGTGAGAAATCCTGTGAGACCTAGCACCAAAGGAGTTCAGCTTTCTCCAAAAAGGACCAGTTATCCTTGAGAACTCCTTTCTTTTCTTGTTAATTTGTGCATGTGCTAGTGACTTCTCTTCTTTAGACCTGTGGATGACGTTTTCCAGACTCACACTCCTGAAGGAACGTTTTTCTTCCTTCCATCAATCCAAATCCACCATTCATTCATTTACTTATTCAAACAATGGGTCCAAGGAGAGCCATCAAGCACGTGTTGGGCACTTCCGGTATGGTGGGCACTGGTAAACAGTCTGAGACCACAGACTGAGGAGAACAGCCCTGTGTTCACAGAATCTCACTGGGGGAGTCTAGATGCAGCATAGATCTGTATACCCACAAAAGACAGGGGATGACTTTATAGAGGTATTGGCCTGGTTTTTGGTCACATGTTTGAAGGAAGATTCTGGTCATCTAAAGAGGTTTCTCTCAATTACAAATCCATCCTTTCCCACTGTGCCTCTGGTGGGTATAGTGATGGCCACACAACTGAGCTCAAAATGCTCTCTTGGTATTGGTGCAAAGATGTGGGTAAAATTTATCTAACTTTTAGAGACACAGGGCAATCCAGACAAGCAGGTATGTCAGGGGCATTTTGGGTTTATCAAGAAAATCAAAGGTCACACCCAGGCATAGAGATAGGATGGGCAATTCCTTCACCAATAAACTTTACTAATGCCCTGCTTGACACAGTGTTCCTAAACCTTATCCAGGGCACATTTGAAAAATACAAATGCCTGGACCCCATCTTGGACATACAGAAGCATGATCATTTGGGATAAAGTGCAGGAATATGGATTTTGAAGCACACATGATACTTGATTCTGTTGATAAACCAGCAAAGGTTGGGAACTGCTTTTTTATATTCTATCAATATTCACAGAGTGTTGAGGATACCAGAAATGAATGAAGCATGGCCAGTCTTCTCCTTGCATTGAAAGAACTTCTTCGTGCAGGCAGTGGGGAGATAATATATCCTTGGTATAGGAGCCCAGGAAGAGGGTTGTTGGAATATAGACAAGGGAAGAAAAACCCTCTCTCAGAAAGGAGCAATTCTTTTGTGGAGGGGCAGGAAGTTCCCTGGAGGACATGGCCTTTTAGATGAGGTGTAAAGGATTCCTAGGACTCAAGTGAAAGTAGTAAGGAGGAGTCCAAGCCCAGGTCTCAGCCCTCAGCTCCTTCGCGAACAGCCAGGAAGTCTGCGAGCTCTCTGAGGGAGAGGTTTTGGGTATCTCTCCTCTAGGGCACGAGACAATGATCCGTCAGGTCATGGATTTACCTCTGCTTCATCTACCATTTTCCTTTCATGGACCTGGATATTTACCATGCACCTTTGTACATAAGTGACACTTCCAAGCAGAATTTGCAGTAGAAGCCAGGAAGGAGGCAATGATATTCTTCAGTTTGAAGCCCAAGGAAAGCTTCCTGGGATGAACACGCCCAGGTAAAGAAAGAAAAACAGTGTTCATCAAAACAGGGAAGGGTAGAGAAGGGCTGAGTCATCTGTAAGGGAAAGACATGGAAACAAGGGCTAATCCTGCCCATTCAAGGACACCTTCAGGGTCAGCTGGTTGGAGAAGGCAGTGGGAAGAGAGGCAGCCATGGTAGGTGAGGCTGGAGGGACACGTTTGCCTCTTCTACTCTGCAGCACAGGAGAGACTTTACCTAGGTGGTTTGGGGAGCCTGGTTATTTCTTATAGGGCATTAACTGTTTCTCAATTACTTTTCCACAAAGTCATTCAGTTGTGGTTACATCTTGACTCTTATTTATTTTGTGTTTGTTTCTTCATCTTTTTCACCAACAGTGCTTAGCAGGTGTTGGAAACACAACTAAAGATCAAGAGCTAATGGCTCCACTGATTTCGAGGTACAAATGTATACTTGGGTTAATTGTGCACTAGGATGTCTTGGTGCATCTTATGCTGCTAATACTATAAAGCCATAGATGGGGTGGATTATAGAGAAAAGACATTTATTTTGGTTCCTGGTGCTGGTCCAAGGTGAAGGGGCTGCATCTGGCGATGATCCTCTTGCAGGCAGAGTCCTAGGGTGGTGCAGCGCTCCTGATCAGAGAGGGACAACGATGTGATGTGAGAGATGCAGCCAACTGCTCCTCCTAAGATCCAGTCTCACAAGAACACATTAACCCAGCGAAAGAGCTGATCCAGTTGTGCACCATGGCAAGGCCCTAACTACCCTACCTGGTCCCACCTTTAATATTTTACAGTAGGGATTAAATTTCAACATGGGCTTTGGACAGGAAAAGCCACATTCAGGCCATAGCCTGTGGATACTATCTGTCCTTCATATTGTGGCTTATGTTTGTTTGTTTGTTTGTTTGTTTATTGGTCTTTTTGAGACAAGTTCTCACTATGCAGTTCAGGCTGGCCTTGAGCTCACTTTGTATTCCAGGCTGGTCCTGAATTCACAATGATCCTCCTGCGTCAGCCTCGTGAGGGCTGGGATTACAGGCAGGCGCCACCACACCCAGCCATGTGGCTTATGTTTGTACAGCTCGAACTATCATAAACGGTACTTCTTAATTTTGAAATGCACACCATTTTGAAAAGCTTCTAATGCTGGAGTTTTTTGTGAACCGTGGTGTTTCTTATAAGGATTTTAGAAATGAAGAGCCTTCACTGTGAGAAACTCCTCCCTGGCCAAGGCTCCCCACAACTCCCTTTGGACTGGTTTTCAAGGCGATGGCATGTCTTTGATGCCTCGTGGGGAGCCATTCATATCATTTGCCTTTAAGGGAATTTCTAAGAGCACTGCCAGGGTCTTCCTTGTTCTGCCAAGTATGGAGTCCGACCAGAAAATCCATTAGTAACAGTGGAGTAGATAATAGAACAGCAGATAAAGTCAGAGGGCTCTAAAAGCAGCATGTTACCAGTGTGTGATTTGTTTGGGCCCATGAAGAATCACATCTTCGGGGTGGATGGATTTTTAGGTTTGAAATTTGATAATGGGCCAGTTTGTAGTTTCTTGGTATTTTCCTCTTTTCGTCTGCTCACTTTCACACACCCACTGCCCTACAAAGGCAACTGGAGTGTGCCTTGGCCCTCACTAGCCTGCAGTCATGTTGGCTAGGGAGAATTCTGCTGGCTGGATCCAGATGGGTACTTCTAATGAGCGCTTGGTCTTTATTTTGCAGTTCTCTGACATTTCTCAGAGAAGCTTCAGGACATGTTTTCCCTCACCCTCATTGCTAATGTGGGTTGTTGTTTAGGTGCCTTGAATCATTCAGCAATGGCCCCATCAAGGCTGCCAGGTGTCACACAGCTCATTGTCACACAGCTCCCTCAACTCTGTTAGTCTCTTTCTTGTCCACCCCACGCACAGATGGGGTGGACACCCAGCCGTTGGCTCCCAACTACCGCCCTCTTAAAATCCTCAATTGGTAAGCAATCCAGGGTAGCAGCAGACAGAATTGCCTCTGGTGACAGACTGTTACATCAACAGCTATCTGATTTGGACAAAATACTAATTGCTCTATACCTTATATTTCTTACCCGTGAAGTGGGAATCACCGGAGTTCTATAATGCCAAGATTGTTGAGAAAATAAGGTGCTCCATGTAAGCATCTAACACTTCATTCTTGGCACCTAGAAAATGCTCAATAAATTCTGGCCATTACTCACTGCTTTTCTCTGTATCACCATGGGCAAGCCTCATTTTTATTTCACCACAGCCCAGCTGAGACCAGTAAATGCAGTCTAACAGGCCATGGCTGATGGCCCAAGCATAAGAGGGGATTAAAACAAGGCACAAGTACAACTGCCCTTTCCTATGGAGACCCAGTGGGCCCGAGTGTTTGTTGCTGAGATTTCTTTGAGGGACCTCTTACCTCCCTGCATATGTCAGAGACTTCTTTCTCTGAAGTCAAAAGAGTGTCTTTGAATTTATACAGATACATATGTGTGGACTCAGAGATTAGGACCACCAGCCTGGGTTCCTTCCCTTTGAGGACACCAGGTCCCCTGAGAGTTGACACAAGGCCTCTCCACGCTGTTCTAGGAGGAGATGATGCGCCTCCCTGGGATGGGGGCGGGTGTCGCAACCCCTTCCCCAGCCTCGCTCCAGCGCTCACTTTTTCCTTCGCGTTTAGGACAGCTGAGCTGCCCATCAGTCTCCTCGCCCTCCCCAGCACACAGCCTCCCACAGCCAACAACAGCACACTGATCTCGTCTTTCCCTTGCCCCACTGCGCTTAGATGAGGTTTGCAGAGCACACTTTTTATGTCACGTCTCGTTGAAGCCGCTTGTTGCCTTCTGGCACTTAGGGGACACGACTTCTATTGTCCCAAGAGGCTGTTTGTGTTTGCTGTTCTTACTCTTCGGGTGGACTGCCTTCCCTCCTTTGTTTTCCTGCACAAATGCCCATCTGCCAGCAGGGACCACCTCAACTCTGACTAGCTCTGAGGATTTTTCTCTGCAGTTTGGCTGGGAGCCCCTCTCCCCAGATCTCAGCCATGCACTTCTCCAGGCCCCCAGGACACCCCGTGGCATTCCTCCATTAGCTTTGTGCTGTGTCATAATTTCAACCATGCCTCCCCTATTTAAATGGAGCTCCATGAGGAAGGAGGCTGCGTCTTATTAATTGCAGCTACCAGTGTGGAAAACAGTGTCTGGTCATAGGAATGGCCAGTGGATGAAGTAACATTCACTGTGAATTCTATGGAGATTGCACTCAACTTCTCTGATCCTCCCTCAGTTCCTGTGACACGAATAGGACAAGGACTATTGGACTCTCCAATTTACATATGCACAAAAGAGGCTCAGGGAGCCAGGGACTCACCCACAAAGTGAGGAAAAAGAAATAAATTCAGACTCAGTTCTTTAGAGTTTAATGCCAATAACCATTTGTGCTACTTTTTCATGCTTCCTCTTGACAGAAACTAAAGGGTAAGATCTCAAGGAAGATATAATGCAGGGCCAAGGAAGACTTAGGGGCAATGACAACTCGCTCAGAATTCCTAGGACTAGGCAGGAGGGAGGTTGGCGGGGCGGGGGGGAGCCTTAGGGCATGCCGTGGACTGACTTTCAGACACAAGGAAGATGCTCTTCATTTAAAATAAAGGCAACAGGAATAAAGGTTCAGGGAGACACCAGAAAAAGGTTATTATGCAAATCCAAAATGCCTTCAAAATCTAGTCCTGAACACCGCTTCGTAGAGTGTCCTTCCTTTCGGCAGCTCTCTGGATTGCTCTAAGTGATGGAGGATAATTTTATAAGTCTTAAACTGTAAGAGGCCTTTTTTTAAAGCAGAAAGCAAAATAAACACCAAGTCCTACTGAGCTGAGAATAAGCCCTGGAGACAGTGAGGGAGGTGGAAATAGTCACCAGAATGGAGACGGAGGACACAATGTACCTTGTACCAAGCCCCATGGCCACAGTCGCCGCGCCCACATGGAAGCCCTGCGGGCAGGCTGAGCCCGCGGAGGGGCAGCCGGGGGATGCCAGGACCAAGAGCTCAGAGCTATTTCCGGCTGGAGGCCAACGTCCAGGAGCCCTCGAGTTATGTCATCGATGCTGTCTGGACTTGGGTCCCTTCGTGCCAGATGCGGTTTCCAGAAAAAGGATCCACCGTGTATTTGGAAGCCCATCATCTAAGAGTCATCTTGTCACTGTAGTGAACGGATCTTTTTATTTGTGAAGAGCGTATTATTTGGCTTAATTATGGGCTGGGGAAATGGCATTGCCGGGAGAAGGCATGGGCTCTGGAGTCAGATAGCCCAGGGTTTGAATCAGGACTTTGCCGTAGCAACTCTGGGACATTGGCCTGGGGGCCTCAATTTTCTTGTGCAGGAATTTGGAATAATTTGGTAATGATCAACTCTGCTGTAGGGAGTTTACTAGGATTTGATGATGGATGTATGCCAAATTAATACACTATCTACTACTAAGCTGTCTGATAACCAGTCGCTATTACTAATAAACTGCCTAACTTTTAACACAAAACCACCTGACAGATGAGACTTGCCTCCCACTCCCAAAATGCATGTATGTAAAACCTCCCTTTGCTTGTAAAATACTGCTTCTATCAAATTTCCATTTCCCTAGCAAGTTTTCACAGATGGACTCTCACTGGCCTGACTTTCAGCACCTTGACAGTTTGTTATTTAAAGTACCTATAGTTTCTTTTGTAATCCTCTATACCGTAATTAATTGGCTTTTCCCAAGAAAAGGGGCACACACAGGAAGGAGACAAGATCAGAAGCTTTCATCTTCATCACTCGGTCACTCTCTCTCTCTGTGGGGAACACATCTGGCCTGTGTATTTTACAAAGGTTTTGTTTCATTTTTCCAGAAACAAAAATCAGGTCAGATCTTAATGAGGAAAAGATTCTGAAAATAGAAAGATACATGAATGCAAGTTTTGGCATCGTTTAGCAATCCCTTCCCAGGTGGTAGGAAAGTTTCAAGTGCTGAGGGCACTTGCTGAAGCTGCTGATGCCTGGCGTTGGGTGCCTATGAGACACCTTGAGGTCATTTACATTCTTTTTCCACCACTGGATGGAAGAGATTGGGCAACTTTCTTGAGTCACGTTTCCTACAGTGCCTTGTTGTGACCTGTGTGCTACCCCAAATGAGCAAGGGATTCCTCTCTGAAGATGTTTAAGGAATATCCCTGGACTTTAGCTTTTGCTTGTTTATTTTTAATACTTCTTCCATGACATCCATCTGAGTATTTACATAATGGTATAGGCTATTACTAGTTTCCAGTCTGCTGAGCTATGTACACATACTCTGGGAATGACACAAGATTCTATGTTTCCAGTGAGATTCTACCCAAGATACCCACCCCTTGTTAGACCTAGTTGGGATGAAGGAGTGAAGCTAGCGCATGACATGAGGGCCAGCAAGGGGTCAAGAAACCTCTCAACTGTGTAGCACCATCTTTCTTCCCTTATTCTGTCTCTAATTTCTCCCTTGGCACACTCTCTCTCTCTCTCTCTCTCTCTCTCTCTCTCTCTCTCTCTCTCTTTCCCTCTCTCTGTCTCTGTCTCTCTGTATCTCTCTCTTTCTCTCTCAACAGAGCTGCATTCTTAGGCCTAACTCACTAGCCTGATAGAAATAGTCAGAATACGAGCAATCACAGCCATTTAGTCTAGGCCTGAGATTCTCATTCCTTTCTGTGTTCGTAATTACCTGGAGAGCTTAAAAGATTCTGGTGCCTGGGCCCCCATGGAGTTATTATCTCTGGGGGAGGTAGGCCCTAGATGGATTTTTTTAAAAAGCTTCAAAAAGATTCTAATGTGTATCCAGATTGAAGACATTCAGGAAGCAAAGATTGGGCAAAACTACTTTAAAATTAAAATAAAATAGGATTTCTGGCTCCAAGAGCTGCAATCCTGTGGTTTGGCTATACTTGCTTGTTTCCTTTCAGTCAAATAACAAGTGTTTTTTGAAAACCACAGAAGAGAAGAGTTGGTCATGACCAGGCAAATCTTCTAGGCAATTTTACTGCTAGGTGCTTTTCAAAGATAAGGCCAGGCAGCACTTTTAAAGCTAATACTGTGCTGGTTGAGGGCACATTCTTCTCCATGCTGTGCTGAGCACTTTTACTATCATTATCTCATTTAATTCTCCCTGGAACTCTCAACAAATGGAGAAATAGGAACATCAAGGATTGCTTTGCCCGTGTAAGACCCAACCAGTAGTCCGAAGTCAAGCTGGGGTATCTGAACACAGCCGAGTGCAGAATCTCCCTGGAAGCATTGTAGTCTCCCTCTTATACTGAGACATGGATAAAATTATAAACTTTTGTCACAGCAGTGGTTCTCAATCTTGTCCATAAGAGGAACTGTTTTCCATTAAAGGAAAACTAAAAAAAAATCCAGTTAAACCCCTCTGCTAAGAGCAGGACGCAGGCATTCAAAAGAAAATGTGCCCAGGTGACTGGAGTGTACAGTTATGATGCAATGGCGGGACTGAGGGAAGAAGACAGTGAAGGTAAGTGTCATCAGGAAGGGCATCCTGGGCAAAACGGTACCAGGACGCTGCTGCTGACTGGCAAGATACCCTCCTAGCAACTCAAGAGGTCCAGTTCCTGACTGCTGGGCCTTGTTAATATGAGACCTCACATGACAAAGGAAGACGTGACCTGGCAGAGGAACGAGGCTCTTAACCAGCTGACCCTAAAATGCAGAATTATCTTGGATTTCCCAGGTAGGCCAAATGTAGTCCTAAGAGTCCTTAAAAGCAGCAGAAGGCAGAAGTAGGATGCACAGAGATGGCAGTAGGAGAAGGAATGGGGCCAATACTGTAGGCTTTGAAGATGAAAATGGTCCAAGGAACGCAGTTGGTCAGGGGAAAGGTCAGTAAACAAGGTCTCACCAGAAAATCCGCCAGGTTCACAGTCTTGCCAGCATCTCAGTCATAACCCGCAGAGGCCCTTTCAGGGCTTCTGGTCTTCAGAACTGTGAGGAAAGTAATTTGGATTGTTTCAGGCACTGCTGGTGATAATTTGTTTCAGCAGGAAATTAATATAGAGTCTTAACAACAAGATAGAACTTAGAAAAATGTGTGATTAAGAATGAAAAATATCAGCCAGCTACAGATTAGATTTCCACTGGAGCACAGAATATAATAGTAATTTGGAGAAGTACATAAGGCTCTTGCCAGCCAGGCTAAAAAATGGGGTTATATCCATAGAGGTAAATGTGTTAGAATTTAATAATAATAAGCCATGGGATGTGGTAGGTAATCTGTGTACTAGGAGCCGTGCATATCTGCTCTGTGCAATGTCTCTGCGGTGCAGGCTCCAGAATCAGTGCTCAGTTTAGGTACTATTCTGTGTGTTTTCCTTCTTGCTAAGACCATTTGGAAATCTAGCACTTGTTCTGATTTCCCTTGAGTAGAAGGCAAGAAAGTGTAATGTCCTGTGGGACCGTATGGTGCAGAGAGGAGGAATTCTCGTAGGAACCGTTCAGGGGCACACATTGCTGCTAATTAGTGTGGCGTTACAGGAGATTGACTTGTTGGTTGTGTGCAATGGGGATTGAAGTATATAGAGCTGGAAGCAGGCAGATCCGTGAGGAAGGTGGCAGGGCTTGGGTTCCTGAAGCTTTAACCTAAGGGCCTTAGCCTGGTCTCTGTAGGGCAATGGCAGGGAGAGTGGAGACAAAAACATCTAGGAAACCCAAAAAGAGAAGCAAACCCCTAAAATTATCCTACTTAAGAAGGGCAAAGGAGAGGTGAAGTCCAGACAGTGCCAAGTCTTCAGGTCTGGAAGGATGAAAGCATGGTTGGTGTTGCTCTTGACAGTTGCAGATGCTAGAAAAGGGGTCAAGTCTGAGTGGGATAAATGGTGTTGTATAATAAGGAATTTGGCAGGGGGAAAAACTCAGAGTTGGATGAAACCAGATTTTCCTCAAAAGGAAAGTGCAAAGAACATTGAAAACAACTTTTTGGGTTCCGGTTCATGATTTTTTTTTTTTTTTTTTTTTTTTTTTGCAGTACTGGGGATCGAACTCAGGACCCTGCGCTTGCTAGGCAAGCGCTTATTCCACTCAGCTATATCCCCAGCCCCTCTGGTTCATGATTCTTGATTGGCTTCTCTAAGACAGCATTGGGTTCAAATTCTGACTCCGTGACTTGTTTTCTGTGAAATGGGGATCAGGGAAAGTAAACCCTTTACTTTTGAAGGGAACATTAATGTCTAATTTGTAAGGCTGTTCAGAGATGAACATGAAAAGGAGAGATGCACATTGAGTGCTATTTTCTGCTGTCCTTTAAGATTATTTCCAGTTGAAATGGTTCTTTCCAAGAGACAGGCTTTCCTCTTTTTCAGGTTTCTCAAAAGGAAGTCAGAGTGATTGACGCAGCTTCCTTGATTCCACAAAGGACTGTGGGACTTGGGGGTAGGATAGGCTCACTCATCCTCTCAGGTGTTGCTGGTGCAAAGGAGTTTTAAATCAAGATGGGTCTTGCTGTCCCTGGAAAGCTCTGTGTGTAGGGAGTGTGTCACTTCTCTTTGCACAGTGTCACTCCCTGAGCTACATACACACACGTTCAGGAGCTCTAACGGACACCATTGCTGTCGGCATGCTATATGCTTATGCACCTTTCACAGGGAGACTGAAGAAGCCCTCAGCTGTCCTGCCCTGCCTCACCACTCTTCCACTCTTTTCTGCACCAAGGAGCTGGTGTGTTAACTAGAGGAAGGCCCCGTCAGCGCTGCCCTTGGGGGACCCCAGGAAAGTCTGGGCACCAGCCCTGGTGTGAGTTCAGCTCTAGATAGGAATGCACTTTATGAAAATGCTCGTTTACTGCCTGGCATTCTATCGTAGAAACTTGCAGGGATGTCCTATGAAGCTTCGGAGGCTTTATTCTATCTATTATGCGGAAGGGAGACTAAGCTTTAAACTGATGGTATGACTCACCCCAAAAGGGCACTACTAGAAGAAGAGCCAAGATGAAAACTCTTCTAGGTCTCTTACCAAAGCTGTTTTCCTTTGCTCGTTATTTATGAACCATGTGGGCTTGCTTCTGTGAAAGACTGCTGCTGACTTCTAAATGGAGTCGGCGCTTTTGTTTTAAAATTCTCACCTCTCACCAAACTTACATTTTTTTCTAGACACTTTATTATGACATTTTCTATTCTTTAAATGTGGATTAGTCAATAGAGTTTATTGGCAAATTATTGGGAAATAATATAGTCCAGCTATACCTGAGTGTCAGTCTGCTGGTTTTAAGTTTTGCGTTATACACAGTCCCAGCTTTAGGGTTTGGGCTTTACAGAAGTTTATTCTGGAGGCTTTGGCAGGGTTTGTTTCTTTTGCCTTCTCTTCTTAGCAAACAAATCTTGTATGCTTTTCCTGCCACCGGTGCTTAATGGAAGAGCACATTCTGTCACCAGCCAAGGTGACATATTCTCCTGGTGGAAAAGGGAAATGCGATCCAGACTCCACAAAGGACAGATGGAGTTTTCCAGATGAAATCATTATTTCTCACTTCCTGCATGGTGGATTTGTTTGTAGATTTATGAGCTTTTCTGCCTGAGGTTTTGATGCCATCCCATGTCAGGAGTAATGTTTGACTTCTCAGGTTGGAAGCTAAACAGATAGCCAAAATCAACCCTCAGTAAGATGTGCAAAATTTGAGATAGTTGAGGTTGGCAGATTGGGCACATCCTGTGCCCAGTTCAAGCAGGAGACAGCATTAGAGTTTCCAGCAAAAGGGGGATAGATGTCAGAGAAGTCAGCTGCAAGGCTGTTAGGATTTAATAAAATGATGATGGTAAAATAAATGCACAGTGGAGGTCAGGGAGACGAGTGAGATAATTGAAACACTGGGACTTAATGAGACGATGTCCATAATAGGCTAAATGTAGGTCTGTGTTCTTTGCGAGTTCTCAGGAAATGACATTTGCTGTTGAGTACCAAGGTTAGGTAGGGGCAGCAGCACATCAAGACAGGTTGAACCAGTAATCTGCTTTTCTTTCTTTCTTTCTTTCTTTCTTTCTTTCTTTCTTTCTTTCTTTCTTTCTTTCTTTCTTTCTTTCTCTCTTTTGGTTTCACAAAACATTTCTTTCAAGCAACTCCAATAAGCTCAGGGTCTAGAAACCAAAAAGTGTGTAATAAGCGATAGTGATGATTATTACTGTCATCAGCATAGAGGAAAACAGTTGTGCCATTACCACATGGGAGATAAAATCCAATGATAGATGGGTACCTGCAAGTAGG
This sequence comes from Dinomys branickii, assembly GCA_004027595.1. NCBI lineage: Eukaryota > Metazoa > Chordata > Mammalia > Rodentia > Dinomyidae > Dinomys > Dinomys branickii. The sequence goes on along the minus strand of PVLD010003807.1, from coordinate 67,590 downwards.
ATAGACTACATCTTCCCATCTTCATGACAGGAAGTCCACAGTTAAACAAGAGGTGCACTGAAAAGCTCTGAGTTCTCCCACTAGCTGTACAATTTAACATCTCAGATCCTTAATGAAGCCTTAAACATAAGGAATAGTAATATTTCTCTAAATTGCCCAATAAGAATTCTAGCATTTTACTTCCTGATCAATGTAAACAAGATCAGCTTGAAAGAGTCCTAGGAAAGAGCATTGTGAACCAATACCTCAAGTGGTTCTTATGATCGGATAAATCTAAAAAACAACAGGTGAGAACAACCTATAAAACCTCCCAAGTACCTGATCTAAAATTCCAAGAGTAAGAATTTCTACTAGTTAGGAAATCATTTTTGCCCAGGTCCTTTCAGAGTGAGAACTATTAAATTTGAAATTGGGTGCCACTGTCTGTGTATAAGCATGTACCTGTGTGTTTGTGTAGGAGAGCATCATCAGAGTAATAGTTAAAATATGTTTAAATCCCAAGTCACCATCTTCCAGCATGGTTTAGGTGTGGCTGAACCAAAGCAAGTGTTACAAAGAGATGATCTCATATTATCTCTTAGAAACCCATGATTCCACGAGAATTATGCAGGTTTCGCACACCATCTGCCCTGTTTACCTCCACTTGTCTGAAGTCAATGAGTCACAGAAAACCAAAATTGCAATAGAAATGTCAAGTTGGAGGATGTCTTTGTTTGAGTTAGAAGAATTTTTGTGGACATATGACTTACGTTTCTGTGTCTCAAAAAATGAGGTGGATTTCCCTGAGAAAAGACTCAAGAAAACCCAAGGAAATGGAAGGTTTATGTCGTATTAAATACTTGGAAAAACACAGAAGTCTCAATCCATTAGTCACAACCAAGGGCCAGTGACAGGGTTCCTCCTCATATGACTCTTCCGGGAAGACTAATGGGTCTTTAATCTGACCCTTTCTTTCCGTGCTGGCCCCACCTTCAGTCTGAGTTGTCTGCTCACCATTTCAGAGCTGTTTACCTCAGGATGGTTCTGACAGTCATCCAGCTGGTTTAGTTGTCTCTAGCATATTTCCTCTCAAATCCATTCTATACTTCAGTGCCTGAATAGTCTTTTCAAAATGCTGCTTTTTGAATAACGAGTATCAGTCTTCAGCACCCCTTCCCAACATGTTAATCAGCAAATTTGATAACATTAAAGATTATCAGGTAGATAGCGCATCACTGCTGAGAACAGCGAGTTCTTCCAACCTAAATATCTTTGGCATTCATGGTCCTTTTATGTATTCAACATGTTAGCCAAGGGTCTTGTTTAGAGTATAAGAAACTGATTTGAAAAGGAAAATTCAGTGGGTCAAAAAACTAAATAATGCTAGGAAGAAAAGAAAGGTTTCTCCTGTCTCGTTTTGCCAGATATTTTTCTGTGCTCTGGCAGCTTCAGGGTCTCAGACCTTTACAGCTTTCACTGGAGGGAAAAAAATTCCCTCAAAATAATCCCAAATTCAGATTTGAAGAAGTCTTTGATTTAATGCCCTGGGTTAGGGACAGAGACAGTTTGGGGGATGTCAGACTGACTGCAAACATGCAGCTAAGTTGGTAGTGGGACAGGAAAACACAGCTCTCTGTAAGAAAAGGGTAGCTGCCAAAATAAACATGTGAAATCAAGGGTTCTAGGTAGATAAAGCTATTACAGAACAGAGTGTTTTTATCAACTCTGAGTTGCTATCAACTTCTACAAGCTTATTTTGTGCTAACTGAATTTTTATACAAACTACATGAGTATAACTATATGGGTCCTCAACATATTATATGTACGGTAACTTTTAGGGTTTTTCCAGTACAACTCCTATGTTTAAAATAGGCCACCTATTTTTTTTCTGCCTTTCATCTCCCATAAGACCCAGCTAAAGTTGCTGCTTTTTGCTCTGTCCTTGGGCCCAGCGATGACATTGGATGACTGCCATGTTTATTCAGCTCCACTGGCACTAAGCAGACTGAATTGTATTGACAATTACATTTCATCCTTTCCCACCAAATAGATTGCACCATCTTTGGGATAGACATATTCAAACTCGAAGATAGAATTGCTGCTAGCTGTTATCACAGTGAAATCCCTGGTTTTTTAATTTCCTAGGTTTGGGGGAAAAACCATAAAGAATTGTGGTTGTATTCAGCATCAACATTATAATTATTTACTAACTGAACCGGTAAAGATTCACAGGCGGCTCTGGTCAAGAGTAAAAGTTTATACCTCAGGTTGAGTTTTGACCCCAGTTCAGGAAAATGGTTCCAAAGAGACTAAGTATGATGGGAAGGAAGGAACTCCTTCAGGGCTGGAGACATCTGAATTGACAAAGAATGGCTTAGTTTTCTACGTTTGAGCCTCCCCTTCCTCTACCGCTCATCTTTACCTGTGGATAAACTCCCTGTATTTGAAAACTATGGTTTCACAAATACCAAATTAAAGCACCAGAAGGCTCAGTGGTTCTGAGGTCAGTGATGATCTACAGCTGTCTGTTGCTTAGAATTGGGCATAAAGGGCAGTGTTGTGAGTCCTCTAAATCTGCCACTCAAAATATTTTTTCAGTAAATTAACATGAGATTTTCAACATAAAGTGAAAATCGAGGATGATCTATTGAAGAAAACACTTAAAATAGATACAGTGGTGGCTTACATAAATAGCATTCATAGAATGCTTTTGGTGACACATCTATAATAAAGACTTTCAAAATTGTTTCTGGGTAACATTTCAGTCCATAATACTAAGCTATGAAAAATACTTCACAACTTGTGCAAGTTTATAGGTGGACAAGAGAAAACAGTGGGTCTAGACTCAAAGAAATAGTTTTAATTTTAAATCAGTTTCTTTTTAATGTTAAGTCTTCAAGCAACAAAATTGGCTAAATTGGCTGATGTTTTTGCTTCAACCCTTCTTTCTATAGAACTAGAAGAGGTAGATAGTTAGTATTATTAATGCTTCCTAGTTTAGGAGCAAAAAGATCCAATCTAAATTCAAATTCATGACTTTTTAAAAACACACTGGAGACCTGCAGCAACATAGCAAGTAACTGGTCCAAAGTCTAATGCCCAACTGTCTTTCTTGCCTAGAGTATGTACAGGAGGACAATAGCAGGAATGCAGTTAGCTGAAAATTGGTGAGCACTGAGTATATAGTAGTGGCACAGTGTGGAAGCTCCTGAAGGCTCCAAAAGGAGGGACGGTCTGCCTCCTCTTGCAGGCTCTTTCTCCTCTAACCCCACTGTGTACTCGGAATAGTACTTAAAGGCATAAACATTTGGTAGGAGGAGGAAGAAGAGCAGTAGTTCTGTGGAGAGGGCAAGATACTTCAGTCAGAAACAGAAAGACCAAAACCCTGTGTTATGGTTGATACATTGTGTCAACTTGGGGAATCTGGAGGTTTAACTGAGTGATTCAGCAGGAAGCCAAGGTGCTACTTTGTACACATCCTGACCCTGTGGAAGAGGAAGGCATGGAGACTGTGTGAGAGCTACATGCCACCTGGGTGGGGGTAGCCTGTTTACAATGTAAGTGAAGGAAAGAGGCTGCTTGCAGCCATTCCTCCCTTTTGCTCGTTGTTTCTGCTGTGCTCTGCTGCCCTGAACAGTTTGCCCTTTGCCATGTGCCACTCTGCCTCAGAACCAGCCAACTATGGACTGAAACCTCCACAAACTGTAAGCTAAATAAACCTTTCCTTCCTTCATTTTGGGCGTTGGGTATTTTGTCTCAGCAACGAGAGAAAAGTAACCAAGACACCCTTCTTTAGGATGGCCGCTTGTTGCAGCTGAAGAAAAAAATATATATATAGGAAGAACAAGGGAGAAGAGTGGCTTGATTGAGTGCTGAGTCCACAACTGCAGCCAGGAAAAGACATACCTGAGACACAACGTTCACCAGAATACCAGACTCTGCCTGCCAGTGTCGAGCAAGAGAGAGGGCCAGGAGCACAAGAAGAATATGCAAAGAGAAGCTCTCTGAGACACCGCACAGAGGAATACCCCGACTTAGAATCCAACAGACGTTGCTCCAAAATACATCCACCAGAAACACCTATCTTCAGGAATTTTTAATTTTTGGTATACTGAGTGTAACCATAGCAACAGCAACAACAATAACAAAATGCACAAAATAACCCAATGCCTAATGTGAAGGTCTCCCTTCAGGCCCTAGCAGAAGAAAGGAAGAAGGCATCCCCACCGCCAGCTCAAGCAACCATCTACTTTTGTTTTTACTGAACATCACAGTCTATGTCTTTTAACAAAAAACTGGGAAATTTTTGCCATTATCTTCGCATAAAACCAAGAAAAATAGTATATTCCAAGGGACAGGACAGTCACCAGAAATACTCTCAAGACTTACTAGAAAGTGACAGTAATGAATACAATTTGGTAATATTTGTGAAAGGATAGAATCAAACTAATGAATAGAATTGAAAGGTCAGAAATATATATACACACACATATTATCAACTGATATTTTTTGGGCAAAAACACAAAGACAATTTGATAGACAAATGCTAGTCTTTTCAGAAATCTTACTAGAACAGTTAGATGTTCATATGTAAAAAAATAGACTTCAACACAATTGTACAAATTTACTTTACAGTGGACAGTAAGCCCAAAAGTCAAATATGAAGCTGTGAACAAAAAACAGAACACCTGTTGGATTTGTTGATGTGTACTTTTATATGATACCAAAACCACAGTTCATTTTAGAGAGGATAAATTGTGTTAGCATCTAAAACCTTTGTTTTGTGAAACAGTATACTAAAAGGTAAGCCACAGATTGAGCAACTAGGTTTGTAAATAATATGACTGGGACTAGGCTTCTACCCAGAATATGAAAATTCAACAACACTTAGAAAATAAGCAATGTAATTTTAAAATGAGCAGAAGAACTAGACAGGAACTTCACCAAAGAAGATACACAGGCACCAATAAATATATGAAACGGGGCTTAACATTATTCAAGCAATGGGTTCAGTGGTGCCCTCCTCCAATTCATATGTTAAGGCCCTACACCTTTATGGTTTTTTGAAACAAGATCTTTCAGTAGATAATTAAGACTAAGGAAAATCTTAGGTAGGTTCTTTGTAAGAGGAGGAAGAGACACCAGCACTGTTTGTGCTTTTGCAGAGGAACGATCTTGTGAGAATGTGGCGAGAGAACAGCCCCTTACAAGCCAGTGAGGAAGATTTTGCCAGAAACCAGCCCTGACAGCACCTTCATCTGAGATTTCCAAGTTCCAGACCTGTGTGAAATAAAATTTCATGGTTTAAACCACTTCAGTGTGTGGTGTTTTGTTATAGTAGCCCTGGAAGACTACTACAGCTGGACATCAGGCAAATGCAAATGAAAAACACAGTAAGGCACCATTACACAGTATGTGAATGGCTAAAATATAAATAAATAAGGCCTGCCATGGGAGGGAGTGGCGATGTTGTGTAACAACAGCTATAATGCGAGGGAGGCTGTTGTTTTACGTTGCCACTCCCTCACATTGTTGGGAAGAAAGCAAAGTGGTCCAGCTGGTCAGAAAAGAGGGGCGCTTTCTTACAAAGTTAAACATACAATTAGAATATGATTTGGCCATCTTAACCCTTGGTATTTACCTATAGTGATTGAAATTTTATGTGTACATAAAAGTTGATATACAAATATTTGTAGCAACTCTATTCATCATCACCTCAAACAGAAAACAATTAAAATGCATGACAGGGGGTGAATGCATAAGTAAAACCTCTGGTTCATCCTTTTAATGAAATACTAAGAAGCATGAAGGAACTAACTATTGATTCCCACAGGAACATGAGCAATCAGAAATGTATTTTGTTAAGGGAAGGAAAGTCACAAAAAAGGTTACATAGTATGTGATTGGGTTCTCATGGCATTTTGGAGAATGCAAAATTATAGGGATGGGAAAGAGCTCAGTGATTTCTAAGAGCTGGTAAGAGAAAAGAAGAGACTACAAAGGAGACACAGTCTTTATGTAGGTTCTTAGCTTAGGGAAAGTCTTAGGGAGACTCCTTGTAAGATCCTGGAGGTGCTGGAATTGTTATGAACCCTAGAGATGGGAGGTCCTGTGTAATGACCCTGGGTTTTTTCTGGTAGATGTTTCACGGGGCCCCTGTTAGTGATTGTAAAAATACTTTATATGCAACTATGGTTAAGAAGATAAATGTTTTAATGTGAGCCATGTTTATTACTTGCAGAAAGAAATTATGAACCATCAGAGGGGAGGAAGATGAAGGCTGTAATGCTTTCAGTGAAATATGTGTACACGCGTGATAGGGTATACAGTATACACCTACATACATAAATACACATGTATGCATATCATTTTTATTTGCATGCATATGTTTACTAGCTCTGTCTATTAACAAGGCCTAAAAGCAGTGGTTTCTCAGTAGCAATGAACACACCTAGCACACAGCTTTTGATTTCTAAATATCATTTTCAATAAAAAGAAAAACTCTGATTCTAGGGCTAGGGAGGAGAAAATTATTTCAGAACTGAAAGTTAAAAGAAAAGAAAACTTGACTGACATGGTGTTTATGTATTTTGTCTCCCTTGGAAGAGAAGCTTGAGGAAAGCTGGGGAGGCCAATCAAATAAGAACTTAAATAATTAAGTGTTGATGCCATTTTGGGGAACTTTTCTTCAACTTAGCAGGCTGGCGTGGACCATTTTGTTTCCTGAAAATGAAAATGTTAGTGGATGAACAGGAGTTTCTGGAGGGAAAAGTGGAGGGTATTACTTCACCCTGTCCTGTTAATTAATTCCTGAGGGAATCAGCACCTGATTCCCTTCAGTGTCTCCATGTCAAATATGGCAACAATGGAACACCTGTTTCAGGTTCAGTTACCTGGATCTGTCTATGAAACTGACCACATCTGATGGGATTTCACAAACATCGTGTTATTTTGTGTCAGTGTTACTCTCTAATAAGTCACAGTAAAACGAGGAAAGACAGAGCGCAGTGGACCCTTACTCAGAGAGGAAGACCCGTCTTGGAAATTGATACAGATAACAAGCACAGGCCCTCATTGGCTGTGTCTTTATATCAGTCCCACCCTGACACAGTCAGAGCCTCTCCCCTAGAAACTTGGAAGTTTAGACTGAAACATGCAGAGATATAAGATTAGGAAAAAGAGCTGGAACTTTAGATCCTGTAAAACTCAGGATCATCCTCGTCCTCCATTTATGAAGCTTGGACACCACCTGCATTCATGTCCTGCGGCCAGTATAGCAAGTTGTTAAGAACTGTCTAGCTTAAAACAACGCAGATTTATTCTCCTACAGCTCTGGAGGCCGGAGAGCCTAAATCAGGGTGTCAGCAGGGCTGCCCTGCCCACAGAGGCTGCGGGACAAAGCTATGCCCCCCTCTTTCTCAGCTTGCAGGTGTGTCACTTCCACTCCTGCCTCACCCTCTTCGGTCTGTCTGCATCGCGTGTCTCTCAGGAAGACAGTTGTCATTGGATTTATGGCCTACTTTGATAATCCAGTATGATCTCTTCACTTAAAAAATCCATAATTACAGCTACAAAGACTCTTATTCTCAACAAGGTAGTGTTCACAGATTCTTGAGATTATGATATAAGCCATTACCGGGGAGGGACACCATTAGATCCAATCAATTTCTTTTTCTTAAGGTAAGTAAGCCAGAGCTCTTTATTTTCAGGTGAAAGAGCTCCCATAGTTTGGCTTCTCAGTGTTTGTGGGAACAGTTGGAAATGGCTTGCACCATCTATATACTAAATCTGACGGGGCTGGGGATATAGCTCAGTGGAATAAGCGCTTGCCTAGCAAGCGCAGGGTCCTGAGTTCAATCCCCAGTACCGCCAAAAAAAAAAAAAAAAAAAATTAAATCTGACCTCAGAAGTTCTCCAACTTCAGTGAAATAATAATAACTACAGAGATTGTGAAAAGTACAGGTTTTGACCCTCATCCTTAAAGGTTTTCAGCAGCTCTGTCCAGGAATCTGCATTTCTAACAGCTCTTGCATGTCCTAGTGGTAAAAGAACAGGGTAATCATGGAAGTTGAAGACCCATTAACATCCCGTTCAAATAAAAGCAAGAGGCAAAGCAATAAAAAATAATTTGAGAACTTTAATGATATTGCTTATATATACTAAAACCATAAAATCTTTTAAATAAAATACATTCAATTTCTCAGAGCATCTGATATTCAGGTAACATATTTCATACACTTTCCAACATTAAACAATTGACTAAATAATGCATTTTCTATAAAATGATATTACAGCTTACACAGATAAAATTATATTGTAAAAACACTCCACACAGGAAAAACAGCAATACCTATTAGAAAATCCTATCAAGTTTCCATTAAAAAATATATTTCATCTCTTTCATTTGTCATATTAATAAACAGAATATATTTTTCTTTCTAAAGTTGTTTATACCATTTCTCTCTAAAATGATAATATGTACAAATCTTATATCTGAATGGATATAAATAGCAATACTGCAATAGTGTTACAGATATATTAGTAACTTTTACAGAAAAAAAAATATGGCTTTCTAATAAAAGCCTCTAACACAGCTGAAATCTCAAAACTATTGAAGTCAGACATTCCCATATTTAGAAAGGTACCATGGAGTCTAATTATTATTATTATTATTATTATTATTATTTCCAGTTGAATTACTGTAGGCAGAAATAGAGAAAATCTGTTCAGTGGGTACTGAGCCAGATCAGACAGTGGGACAAACTATTTGGGATTCGTGGAACTCTTGGGGAGACGTTAGTTCTTCCTGCACATTGTACCTTCTTTCAGTGCTCTGTGGCGAATTGGGCACAGGCAATGAGAAAGAAATCACCGTACTCCCTCAAGAGCCTGAGAAACCATCCAGCACATCTAGCCCCTTGGCAGGAAGTGGTCCAATGACCATTTCCGATTATAAGCAGCTTATTTTTACTGATTGCACCTGGTTCCCTATCATTTCCAGAAATAGCTTCTGATACAGTCTGTACATGGGAAAGCTGTGAAGGAATCTGATGGTCTTCCTCAGGCTGTGGGTGACAGTTTTGGGGAAGTGGTACGTTTTCAAGTGCTTGAGTGCGTGCATCAAGCCCTTCAGAGTGTCTTGGTCGCCATTCCTTATCCTCCACAAGCTGAGTAGCTTCAGAAGCTCCTCGCTTGATTTGCATGTCTTTCTTGTTCTTTCAATGTCCTCTATTCCAACCTTCTTTCCTGGTAAGCTTTCCATCAAGCTGAGAAGCTGCTCGAAGGTGAGGTTTGCATGCCCAATGTGCCGCTGCACTCTGCTTTCACAGAGGTCAATATCTGTATAAAACAAGAGCCCAAAGAAATAGTCATTTATATTCATCGAATGCCATCCCCAAACCAGCCTGAGGCAAAAAGTTCTTGAAGAATTCATAATTTCTCTGTTAAGGATAAATTTTTCCTTTCTTCTTTTTTAAGGTGGCTTAAGTGACACCAGGTCTTTCTGCGAGCTAAGAGAGATATTATTTTGTGTTATAATAAAATAATACACTCCATATCTTAGGCATCCAACAAAGCTTTGTGAGAACCCCCTAATTTTTAATATTAATTGGAGAAAAGTAGACATATCACTGTTAGTGTTCCAAGATTTAGACCTTAAAGCTGTAACATTTTCGGAACACAGAAATAAAATATTAAGCTAGTAATTTTATAGTATAAATTTTTGCATTTCAAAAATTTCTGTTTTGCAATGTAAAATCTTATTAGTTGATATCTAACATAGGCATATTGGGAAAGAGTTGCTTTAGCCAGTCTGTAATAAATATATACAGTTCTGGAAGAGTTCCAGTGTGAGAGAGATATCTGAAAATGCAGGGGTAGCAGAATACACATAGCCTGGAGGAAGTTTCAACAATGAGCTGGGGCATAAGCAAATGAGGGAGTAACTAATGTTTCTGCTAACGACCTGGGTCATTTAGTATCTGTGAGCCTTAAGGCAAGTCTGTTCTTCTTTCTGGGTTTATAAAGCAGGGAAGTCAGTCCCTTCCCATTGTAACAGTTTCTGATTCTCCGTTTTCCTTTCTTCTTGCTTCAGGGCTAGTTATACATTCAAAGAATACTTTTGTTTCACCACAAACAGAAGAAAAGTTTATTCTTTGCCTAAGTGAAAGCATTCAACTGTCAAAAAATGTTATTTTCCTAAAATCTATTGTCCTGGTTTCAGATGTTTGAAGTTTTCAGAGAAGTGTAGGAAAACTCACTTAAGGGTTTGGGAACAAATTTCTCCTTGGCACTGTCTACAGCAGGAAACCACTCCCTTCGTTTTTCTGGCACATTCTCATCCTGGCAGTTCAAGTGGGAACTGCTAACAGTGTTCTAAAGCTTTCAGTCTACATAAGGTGAAGCTTATTTCTTGTCTTTGGGATTTCTTTTGCGACATGCAGGCATCCTCTCTGTCATAATTCCTTTCCCTCTGTCTCCCTTTCCTCTCTTCTGCACCATTTCTAAAGAACATACTTTAGAAACCTCTAGGATCCACGATTGCATGATCTTCACCAGCCCTTTCTTCCAAGAAGCTCAAACACTTTTCATTCCTTATCTTACTAAGTCTTACCACACAAACTATCAAAATGGTAATTTAATACAGACTAAGTGTGAGGATTAGCAAGAGGGTATCTGTAAGACAATCCGTGCCTCTCTGGAAAGAGCTGCAAAACACACGTATCGGTCTCACAGCTTTGGAGGAGAAATACAAGCCAAGATCCAAAGCTGCTAAAGACCTAGCGCAGCCAGAGGGTGGCCAAGAAAGAGCTAAGGGATCTACCGGAAGCAGATTCCCTCAGGTACAGTCCTGAATATGAGATACATCTCTGTTCTTTTAGAGCATTCAGCACACTTTAAAGAAGAGTAAGGGCAGGAGGGAGAATAGAACTTCACACACAGGAGCACTCTTTAGGAATAGCAGTAAGTTTGAAGGGGAAACATCAACCACACAACCACACAAGAACACGGCCTGTGGCTGTTTCACAGGTATCGCCCTCGATTTCTGATGAACTCAGGCAAGTGTACCTTGGATGATCTTCTTGACCATGTCCTGCTCTCTGTTCTGCTGCTTCCATAACTTCAGCAGCTGGAAAGTTTGCTCTTGTGAGCTGTGTCGTCGCTTTATCCTCTCTACGCTTTCGGCATTGACTTTCGTTCCAGGCAAATTATCTACCAGGATACTGAGCCAGTCAGGCGTAAACTTTGTAGGAACAGCAAACCTGAAGAACGCCTCCTCACACAGTGTAACATCTGAACAAAGGCAAGAAAAACAAGCACATTTACTCAGCAGCTGGATTTCCGGAAGTCTTTTTTAAAACAAGAGCAAACACCAGCACAATTGAGTGTTCCAAGATACAATATGTTAAAACGCAAAGTTGGAACAAAAATCAACATTCAGTTGGATGCTCTTAGTGGGACAGGCCTACAGGCTCATTTGCTTTCTAATTTTGGGTTGGGGGACTTTTGGGACTGCGAGAGTTTAATTACATCCAATATGAATACACATATTTAAATTATAGTAGATTAAATTATAAAAATAAATAATGGTAAAATTCTGTAATATAAATATTAACACACTCTGTTACAGGCTTACTTAGTGTCTTCAAGGTACCTCAAAGTCAGTATCGTAATGAAAATAATCATTGCCCATAAGCAGCTTGAACAGTAATCTGGAAAGTGCATTATTTTATACACCCATAGACACAGATGTATAACTGTGCATTAGGGCTGGGGTATATAGCTCAGCAGTAGAACACTCAATGTATGCACAATGTATGCTAGACCCTAATTTGATTCCCACAACCACACACACAAAAGTATGCATCATATAGGAGAATAAGCATAAAAAAAGTAACTCAGTAAAGAGTTGAAATGGTCCAAGTGTCTGGGCAGAGTCAGTAAGGCTATGCTAGGCATTAGGAGTTTGTCTTTAGCATAATCAGATATGACTTCAAATCCCACTTCTGCTATTCACTGGCCCTATGAAGTTGGAAACCATCACAGGGTTTTTGTAACTATTAAAACCTAAACAGCAAAGCACATGGCACCCAGGTGTCAAAAATAAAATTCAAACTAAACTAAGTAAACAAGCAAGAATGTTAAAGTTAGAAATTAAACTTTTTAAACCTCCTATTCAATTTCATTTTTTAGATAAAGAAAAGCAGAAAGGCTCAATGATTTGTCTAAGAATTCTATGAAGCAGTGAAAAAAATGTTAGAACTTTGCTCCTAACATTAGTGTATCAACTCTCATTCCTGTACTTCATACACTTCTATGTAGCACAGAGAGATGTTCAGGGGAGAGCCAGGCTGGTTTGTGCCATTGCTGGATTAATACACATAAACAGAGCACCTTGGCTGTGATGTGCCCTGCAGTGAAAGTTTGAGATTAGTCTACTGGTAGGAGGGGCAGGCAGGGAGCACACTGCAGTGCAACCAGCGGCATCACCACCCAGGAATGTGCCCAGATGATTGGACTTTGGTGCTAGTGACCCTCGCTGAATAAAGAATCTAAGACACCCAGTGGGCCTTGCAACTTGCACGCAATAATCCACAGGTACCATTGTTAACAAAGCCAAGTATGTCTTGCTAATGTGTCGTCAGTCTGTGTCAGTTTGTCTCTTAGTTGCCCCATTTCTACTTCAGTTAATAATACAGACTTTCTTGATAGTGATTTAAAAACGCATAATTTAAAAGCTACACTTTGGACTCTGCTAATTTGGTCTCAAACAACAAACCTGACAGAGCCCATGAGTGTGAAAGGACACAGGGCAGGGGTTTTACCTATGAGACAATGCGGGCTTCAGGGGGAGTTTTGAACTGTAGGGTTAGCAACAGGTAAGCTGGTTAAGATTCAAGAAGGGGAAATGTGAGTCTGACTAAGAACACGGCCAGAGGCTAATGTCCTCAGCTGAGAGAGGAACCGAGGCTGACTCTTTGGACTACAATTACCTATTCCACACTTTTGAGTTGTTTCACTGTTTGCAGAACATATGTTGTCATGCGTCGCATTTCCTTTCTGAATTAGCAGGAGACCAAAGACGTTGCAATTCGTGTGCTTTCTGCAGGGTGCTTTAGATGATGTCTCATTGGAGAAGAATCCATCTGGACATCTTCTGCAAACTGTATTTTGCTCCGGGGTTCCTACAGAAAGCACCAAGCCATTTAGCACCTTCTTCTCTAACACTTCACAGCAGAGAACCTGCTTCACGTGGTTTGGATAAGACTTGCCTTTTATCTCTACTATGATGGTACACAAAACTTTGGGCTTCTTCATTTTTTCACTTCATTAGACAGAACAAAACTTCTACAGTCAGCCCTAGGGGCAGTCTCCCCTTCCTAGAATAGAAATGTGAATTTGTTTTGCTGTTACTTACAAAGCACTTGTGAAATATGAGAGGGGAAAAGAGAAGAGAATGGGGTACATTAGTCCTGCCTCTGCTGAAGTGGCAGCAAAGCTTGTCAACCAAACTCTTCACTCAGTCATCCCTTGAAAATCATCAAGACAACCGCTGTGTGTCTGCCTGCCATAACATCATTCTTTGAAATCGTCTCCCAGTGAATGATGCATTGTTAAATTCCAGTCAGTTTCTACTGCAGGTCTTTCCTTCCTGAATCTTAATTGTGAAGCAACTCATGGGCAGGTTAACCTTGAGAAGTAAAAATTTACAGCATTCTAATAAAGTTTTGAACATATTGGTAAAGTCGCCTGCAGACTCCAAAGCATCAGCCTGCAGTGAAGTTCTGCAGTAGATGGAAGATGATACTTTGTTTACTTAAGCAGCTACATCGATAGCACAGCTGTTAAGTCTTCAGCAAGAGTACCTGCAAGGACATGTTATTTCACCATGTAAAGTATTTGATAAATTTGGAGAATGCACTGGTAGGAAAATCTGAACAGGTCTAACAGCTAAAGATGCTGAAATAAATGTCTTCAAACCCTTGACTCTATTCTGTGTGGATAGATCACATATTATAATGTATTTGCATATGAAAATATCTCCATCTAGTGTAAGCTAGTTGAACAGATTTAGACTTCAGTATTGAGATGTAGATTTTATGGGCTAATATTAGCTTAAGAAGATAACAAATGCAAGAAGTAAATGAAAGTTATCTGAAGTTATTCAACTTCAATTCAACTTCATTTATTAAAAATTTCAACTTTCTACTTTATTGTATTTTCTACCAAAAATGGGGGTGGAAGGCAGAGTGAATTGGTTCCAGTTTCATCTCATCTCTTTCCTTTTGAAAAAGATTGATGATTCATTGACCTGTGAGAAGGACAAAGGGCTGGAGGGCAAAAATAGAGAGGAGGAAGAGAAAGCATAGCCTACGTGCATTACTAGATGCTATTTCCATCATTGTTGTGACATGATCTTAGGAATAAAGCAAAAGGCTTTTGTTTTGCTTTTCTTCTAAAATTTTCTTTCTTATTACACCCTTCTCCTTAAATAGAATTATAGAACCAAATTCTACCATTTCATAGACAGAGATATTTGGCCAGGACTCCTGTGACATTCATTCACTGCTAATTTATATGGGACAAGAGACTTGGACATGTGTACCCAACTGTCCTTTTCCCCAAATGCCACATGTTCCAGGGTAGAGTCTCACCACAGTTTAGATCTGTGTGTGTTGCTGGGGTCTTCTCATGCATCACACTGAGATGGTCATGTGTGTGAGGCACAGGGAGGTAAGTTAGCCATTCAAATTCTTTAATCCAGGACACCCAGGTCAATGAAGCCAGAGTTTCACTAGATGTTCAAAGGCATTGGCTCATGACCTTTCTGAATAGGGTTTCCTTCTTTACATTTGACAAAAGTTTTGGTATATAGGTAACATTTATTCATCGAAGTAATGGTATCCCCTTATTAATGTCAGTGGAAATACAAGAATTATAACCTGGCAGGCAAACTATGAACTACTCCAACCATGAGAGGAGTTTAGCCTTACACTTCCTAACTCACCAGGCTAGCCACAGTTAATTCCATGGAAATAGAGCTGACTGGAGACAGAATGATGCAAACAGAATAGGTGGGAGAGAATCTGACTTCAAAACAGCAGCAACAAAAGTGTGGCATACGTGTCCTCTAATAATGGACTGTGTGCATCATAACTTTTGGAAGTTAAATAGCTACAAATAACCAGCATCTACTAGGCCAGTGGTTCTCCACGAGGGATTGCTGTTCCACCCAGAGAACAAAGGACAAGGTCTAGAGGCATTTGGGGTTGTTGCAGTAGAGGCAGGGACTGTTATTGGTATCTAGTGGCTGGAGCCAGAAGCGCTGCTAAACACCCTACAGTGTGTGGGACAGCTTCCCACAGAAAAGAATTACCCAGCCCTAAACACCAATACTATTGAGAATCACTGCTTCGCAGTGACTAATGTAAATCTGTAGTGATCCTTCCTTTTTGCAGCTAAGTAAGGGAAAACTCTTAATCTTCTCAAGCCATGTGAGGTTACAGTCTACACTGGACACATGACTGTGGTAGAAAAGCTTGGGGTTGCAGCTTTGAAAGCTTTAATGAACCCTGGCCCTAACCTCTGCCATTGGAAATGCAGAGAGAAAGTACCTTGTTTATAGGCCAGGGCTTCTTCTTGGCTTGACAATCTGTTTTGTCTAAGATAAAGAATAAGCAAGTTGGAGAGGTTGCCATAGATATCCTCCCAGGTGCTCAACTCCCATGCCGGAGAAAGAGCTGCCTTCATTTTTAATAATGTAATGCTTTTCCACTAACCATTCTCATTTTTTACATAATTAATTATAACTGCTCATTGTTGGCACTCCAGAGCCTCATTAATATCAGCATAATTACTCCCTTGGTATCATTTCTGATGTTTGTCAGAAAGCATTGCAGTCTGAAGCTGTCCACGCCGCTGTGAACACAGAGGTATATATCACATATGAGCGGCACAACTCAGAATGTGTTCCTTTAAAAAAGAGCAATCTATCATGCATCTCATTAGGGAGCAACTGGGATTCTTCACTAAATTACCCTGTAGTGCCAAAGTATTCCTCTGAGGAAGGTCCTTTGGAAGCCATCCAGACACACAATTTATATCTAACAGGTCCCATTACCTTTGAATTTGCTATCATATATATGTCATCAGGAAAAAAGCATCCCCTAAAACTCTCACTACTATCTGGCTTTGTATGGTCGTAAGTGGCATTGCCACATGCTGGGAGCAGACACATACCAGCCTGCAGCACTCCATATCCAGGCGGGCAGCTCCTGTGCTTCAAGCAGAACTCCAGCTCTAGGTAGCGCCCTTCCTCACACTCACACACGCGATTGTGAGTTCGATTGCACTCCTGCTTGATGTACTGCAGCTCCTTGCACACGGGGCTGCAGTATAAACACTCATCACTATTGTGCCAGCTGTCAGTATAGTAGTGGTCAGGGCACGGGGTGCACACGGTCTTCCGCCTTGCTGTACAGTGCTGTTTCAGGTAGGTCCCTGGAGGGCATTTGTCACACAGGAGCTGGCGAGAGGTCTCTGGGTCATGATGAAGGTATTTTGGAGGGAAGGTTTCTTGCATGGCCCATTTAATGGAGATGTCCAGGAACTAGGAGAGAGACACAAGGACAACTTAGCATGGCAATTGGGTTGTGCTTCCATGTGTAGTCAATATTAGAATCACAAAGTCTCTTACTGCTGAAGCCTAATGCTTTCCCTGTCTATTGAGATATGCCACAAAGTTTTACTTCCAGTGGCTTAATCTCAAAGATCAAAGATGGACCAGCAATAAATATATTAGGTCAGGTCATAGATGACCAGAGTCAAAAGCTTATCAGAACAGAGATTATCAAACTTAGATGCACTGCTGTATATCTATGTGACCCGGAAGTCACTCCATTGCCCTGGGGTTCAGAATTTCTCTAGAATAGTGAGTGACTGAACCAGTAGTTCTCATAAGAGCTACACCCAAATCACCTAGAGTCACTGTTAGAAATATAGACTCCTAGAAGTTGGGTCTGGGGATTAAAACAAAATAAAGAAAAAAACTGTTGCAGTGATTCTAATGCATGAAGAACATACTAACAATTATTCTTTCATGTTGTTGATTTGGTAAATAGTTACCGAGCCCTTAGCACATTGTAGACAGTGTTCTAAGCCTCTGATACATAGTTCTGCATAAAACTATTTTCCACCTTTGTGGAGTTTACAATCCTCTTGAAGCAGTAGGAAAATAAATAGTTAAATTATAAGAAAAATATATGTTAGAGGATGAGTTTGGTAAAAAAAAATTTGAAGGATCAAGTAAAAAAGGTGGGAAACACAGGGAGGCAAGTTAAAATTTCTAAATGTAGAGGTTACGGTAACCATGTGTGGGAACAGATGATAGTTTCCTTTTCCTGCCCTAAGACTTACTGATGACCAAAAGCAGTGAAGTAAAGAACATGAGAAATGTGGAGGTACGTGATCCTATTCGCTGGCATTCCTATCACTCATTTGTTTGTGTAGCAGAGCCATGTGTAATGCCACTAGGAGTCAAGCACGAGGGATATGCAGGTGGGCAGACAGGACTGTAGGCTCCATAAGATAATTGGAATTGGAATTGGAATTAGAATTGGAAGATTGACATCTTCTGTGAAGATCGGATGGGCCAAATTCGTGATTCTCTTGGGTGAATGATGTCTAAAAATTAAACAACCACCTCTTTGTACACTAACTGGAGAGATTTTCAGGAAGAAGGCAAGGTTTCAGAAGTTGCCGTACACGATTCAGGAAGAAATCATAGACATGAAGAAAATATTTCAACAGCAAGTGTGGTTCTTGGAAGGACAGCTTCTCATGGGTCTTCCAGGGAACATTGAAGTAATGCTTCACACTCATTACAGGAAACACATGCTCAGAAGAAACAGTGTTGTTTGAACGTCAGGGGTGGTTTGTTTGGTTTTTATTGTTTGTTTTGGGTACAGGGATCAATATTGACTATTTTCGGGCTTTGGGGAGGTGGTCAGGCAAACACAGAAGCTTCTTCCACACTCTCCTCTTTGTGGAACTCAGGAAATGTTACAGAAACCCAGTGACCTGAGAAGAGCATGCCAGCCTAAAGGAACAGCACTCCTTTTTTTTTTTTTTGGCGAGGATCGAATTCAGGACCTTGCACTTGCCAGGCAGGCGCTTATGCCACTGAGCTATATTCCCAGCCCCTATCACTCCTTTTTGAATCAAAGGTGGCAAAGATAAAGAATGATCTTTACCCATAAGCATTTAGGTATTTTAATCTGAAGAACTGTATTCACTTCTTGCTGGGACATGGCAATTTTGGGGCTGAATGAACCTAATATGAACTGGTAACTAGAAAAAGAGGAGAAAATATCTTATCAAGGGCCAGGGATGTTTTAGAAGATAACAGTTTTCAAGAAATGTTTTGATGGCAGGGACTGCCAACCAACAAAGCAGCAGAATCAGGGGCAGAATCTGGGCTGCTTCTGCAGTCTTTTGACCCAAGTCTCCATTGAGTCAGAGTCCGTGGGAGAAGCATGTTCTTGAGTTTCCCTGGAACTTTTTATTGACTTGAAGGAAACAAAGCAAGGTGAAATAACTGGCTTACTAGTCACTGGTCATTTGAATGTTGTAAGACTCTTTCAAGGGTCTTGCGTTGTTAACTCAAATAGTTTTAAAATCTTCAGTGCTGTGGAATGAGGCTTTCCTGGCACAATTTTGCAAACACACATGAAGACAGCAAGGAATCCTGTTTTTCTGTTGCTGTTCACATTACTTTTGAGGATTCCAAGAGGCCTAGCTCAGAGGTTTGGTGGATCCTTTTTTCTTGATTGCTATTGCTATGTGAACCACAGACTGGTAGTCTTGCCTCAGCCAATTTCCCGATGTTCCTTGTTCCCTTTTCAGTGTGGATCAGGTGCACCTATTTGTGCCTTAGTGCTGACTGTTTTTTACCCCAAACTGAAGAGGGCAGAGGATGGAAAAGCCCAGCCAACAGAGTATATTGTCCTGACTAGAAGGAACCACATACATACTGGTAGAGACTCAGCATCTTAATTTGGAAATCCAAAATCTGAAATGGTCCAAAATCTGAAACTTTCTGAGAGTCATATCAGCACTCAAAAAAGCTTCTGATTTTAGATAATGTGGGAATTTGGATTTTCAGAATAAGAATTCTAAACTGGTAAAATTTATGCAAGTAATCCCAAATTAAAAAAAAAAACCCTGAAATCTGAAATATTTCTGGTTCCAATGTCTTTAGAGACGAGGTACTTGGTTGGACTTGGTTAGTGCTTGCATGGGAGACAAGAGATACTCAAAATGCATAACTAACAATGTGAATGGAATTTATATTTTTCTAGGTAAGTGGACATGATATTGTTGGTTTCTTGAAAAAATGTCTTAGAAATTATTGCCATTCCTTTAAAATACAGGGAAGGTGGACTGAGAAAAATAAATAAGGTTGATTTCATAATTAGAGAGTAATTAGTGAGGTAACATTTTCAAGGCTGCAGATGAAATTCATACACATTTTTTTTTAATTAGAAAGCCTTGAAGAACGTATTTTCAGCCAGTTCAGTTGGGTCTCTGTGTTTTACTTGAAAAATTTCCACTTTAGTAAAAAGACAGAGCTCTGTGTGGCCAAAATTCCATGTTTAGGTCTTAATCTTTGGTTAGCCTCAATTCCCACACAGAATGTCTGGACTCAGTTACTGGACAGAGGATGGGTAAGATTAAGAGGGTTCTGCACCCCAGCCCTTTCTTTATTCTTTTTACATTTCCTGGAAAAGTAATGTAAAAATGTCATCAGATGGATCATCTTAATGTTGGCCATAACTCCTTTGCCAGTTGATAATATTTAAAACCTTATAAGAGTTTAAAAATAAATGTCTCTGTAATGTAGTCTCCAGGTAACCACCGATGAACTTCTGCAAAGGCGAGGCTATCTGGATAGCTGTGTGTGCAAAAGAGTAAAGTGATTTCTACAGAAGGGGCCACCCCTTTCTGTGTTTTATGCTTAATACGGAATTAAATGAAATTTTCTATATTTGTTTTAATCCTCTTCCCTTCCCCTGGCTGTCTGTCACTTGGCATAGAGCACTTGTGCTTTAAGTGAACCTCAGTGTCCTGAAATCCAGTGCTCCGTACTCATCCAGGATTTCTTCTCCACGTTTTCCAACCCTCTTTTCTTGAACATGCATTTAAAGCTGCATCTTTAACAGCTTTGTTCCCCTTCTTCACTTCCATGTTTGTTGTTGGGCAGTGGTAAAGAGTTTTCTATTTCAAACCTGTCTCTCTTTCTCATCCTTCACATGTTAGCAGATGATGCTTGGGGGGTGGGGCGGTGGGTGGGCTGCATTAGCTGTTCTCCAGGGCCTTTTTTAGCCACTGTATTGTTGTTTGTCAATGAGCAAGACAACTTAATTCACCAATGAACATGAAAATCAATATCTTAGTCTTAGCTTAACCCTGTTATACATCTTGCTCCATTTTGTTTTGTGTGTACAACCTCTTGGTACAGCAGACCTCTCTTTACCAATCTTGGTTTTCATGCCTTTTACTCCCTCTGTCAAGCCTCCAGATATCTATCCCAGGGTGCTCCCCATTGTGACTGCTGTTTAGCATGCCATCTCCTGCTTGATCTTCCCTGAAGAGCTGTATGCCTCACAAAAGTCACTTGTTTGTCTCTTGCTGGATTGGCTTATGCCAGTTGTACTTATAAGTAAAGTAAGGTAACTCAATTAAAAATATCAACCAATGAACATGAGTGCAAAAGGGCACTATTTTCCTATGAGCAGTGAATTGAATATTTTGGAATGGCTTAATCAAGATGAGACACCTGTCACCCAAAAGATACTCAACAAAAACAACAACAAGAAAACCAACCTTTTGTAGAAGTTGAAGTAGGTAAGACAACTGTAAAAAGAAAATGAGGAAAGTATCCAGGAAGATCTTGTAATCAACTAGTTTCACTGATATATTTGAGTTCTAAAACTGAGTGGATGGGAAATACTTACAGAGAAGTGGGTGGCAGGAAGTATAGTAGGAAGTTTTAGTTAGCCAACCCAAACTCCAAGAAGAGAATTGATCATATCTCAAAATATGGGTGAATGAATGTTAGTTTTAAGTCAAAAATAAAATATTTCAGGTATATGTGTATAATTTTTATTATCAAGTCCTCTAACTGATATTACAAGAGATCATCTTGTTACTGGTCCAAACACATAGAAATTTCTAAGATAATTCCCCGTATGTAGAAGGCAAGATGGTTATGGTAATGGTACAAGCATGCAAAATAAAAGAGGGCACTATGGGGCTGGGAATGTAGCTCAGCAGCCAGCACCTGCCTGGCAAGGGCAAGGTCCTGAATTCGACTCCAGATACAAACAAACAAACAATAAATAAGACAGTATGAAGATGGAATTCTGTTTTTGTCTATTCCATTCAAACATATGTGCATAAAATCAACTCTTTGCCAGGCAGTGGACTTATAAACAATGTACATAATATTGTGGTTAGTACTCACTTTATATATATATTTTTACCATTATTATCATTAAGTCTCTACCAGCTACAAATATAAGACTTAGAAGAGGGAATTGACTTGTACCAGGTCAGAGTAATTAATGCAAGCAAAATTCAAATATACAGCATGTGCTACATGAAATATTTCTTTTACTGAAGCCTTTAACATTTATCAAATATTTTCACTTGTACTATTGCCTCTATG
The DNA here is from genome assembly GCA_004027595.1 of Dinomys branickii. NCBI lineage: Eukaryota > Metazoa > Chordata > Mammalia > Rodentia > Dinomyidae > Dinomys > Dinomys branickii. Next base: position 45,884 of record PVLD010003807.1, on the reverse strand, counting down.
CATGACCCAAAATAAACCCTTAAGTGCTTATTTTCATTCAGATTAAAGGCATAGATTAAGGAGATCATCAAAATGAGGAGATCAACCAAAACCTTCTTGAAATCCAAATGAACCAAAGATGACTTTTCTTGCTTTGTACTAAGACTAGCTCTTGTCCAAAGCTACTGCATTGGAAATTTCTTGAATGACAGATGATTTGACTGGAGTATTCTAATGGTTTCTGAGGCTTCCTAAAGAACAAAACAAGAACACACTTCCTCTGGCCAGTTTATTTTTGAATTATGCAATGCAGTCAATCCAATAGGACTGGGTTTGCTCTCTGGTATGCGGAGCCATGAATGACCCAGTGGGTTTCCATTTATAGACGATTCATTAAAAGGAACCCACTCATAGCCTGGAATAGCCACTTGGTTTGGGAGTTCCTTTTGTGATCCCTCGTCATGATCCCTGCCACAGAGTACTATTTGAGGAATATCCAGAGTTAGCTAAACTTCTGGTCAGCTTGGAAGCCATTCGACTTTCTAGTTCATGTTAGCCATGAAGGAAAAGCACTCACCGCAAAACAATGCAGGTAGTGCTTCCCCAAAGTGCTCTTATCAGGTAAGTTACAGAGATTATTAAAATACAGTATTTGCTGATGAGGATCAGTTCATATGATTTTGACTGTCTTATACTGCTACCCCTCCCCTTTTCCCCCACCCTTAAATAACTAGTTTATTCATTCAGACAGCAAAGGTTTATTAAAATAAGTCTAGATGATGGAGTTAATGCTCCTCTTTTACAGAAACATTCATTTAAAAGTCAAATCAGATGTAAAATATTGATTGACCACTCCTGCAAAACAATCAGAGGCAGAAGAGAAGAGAATGAAGACCAAGACTCAGTGGAGAACAGGGTAGAAAGTTATGAAGAACACGGATACTCAAGGAGAAGGGACAGGTAGGATACTTGGCTGATTGCACCGGGAGAGGTCGGAGCTGGAAGAATTCTAACCCTTAGCTGTGTGCATTGTCACTCATTAGTGATGGAAAGAGAGCTTGCCAGTTGGGGATAAAGAATGAATTTAGTCCAAAGCATCTTCCAACTTGGGACTTGAGTGATGGTTCTTAGCAAACAAGTAGAACTGTGTATTGAAAACGCAGGACAGAAATGTAGCTGAAGACACAGCCTTTAGGGTTATGAGAACAGAAATATCTCTAGGAGCAGAAAGATGACAGGGAAGGGACAGCGTTACCTAAGGAAAGTGTACACAAACAAAAATGGACAAAACATTCACTTTGGGGATGTATAAACATTTGTGAGAGGGGGTGAAAAGGGAAGGTAAAAATGTGAAAGTTATCGTGGAGAACTTCAAGAAAGATGCCAATTGACTGATGAATAATACATTCTGAAGAGTGTAAGCCTGGTCATTTGATCCATGTGAATTCACAAGAGCACTTTCAGGTGGGAAACTGCATTTATAACATACGTGCCAAGTTTCAAACCCAGGTCTAACACTAATTTAAATAGCCCTGGGTTACCAACTCACCTGTGAAATGAGAATGATCCTTATTTCACTCACCCCTATGAAGTTGTTGGATTTCAAACCAGTAGGGAGGACACAAACAAACTTGGTGAGGAAGAAAGTCCAGACAAACAGGAGACAATATTACATATGCTAATTACACAGGAGGTGGGAAACAGCGAACGTTTTGAATCAGACTCATTTCTGGAGAGAGTTTGAGGTTTTGGTCAGTAGGAAGTGAGACACATAAAATGTGCCATAAGGTGATTATCTTTCCTGTTCCTAATTGTCTCCAGAAAAAGCATTTCTGGTTTGTGAAAATTAGTTTTAGTATCCTCCCGGATGGTGTCATTTTGTTAGTCCTGGTCAAAAGATTCAGGGCAGATCCAAGGCTTTGCTTAGAAGTTCAAATAATGAACTGCTCTTCTCCATATTCCTTAACTGCATGACATGATGTTGTACAAGTACCAAGTACTCAGTACATGCACATCCATCTTATTTAATTTGAGGAATATGCTGGACACCTACTATGTGTTATCAGGAGCACTGGGGATTATTCATATGCACATAAATATCCAGGATGTAAAGATACAGTTACAAAGACAAGCACAAAGCCTACAATATTCTCACCTGTAAAATGATAGGAATGACACAATGTGTTGAAAGGAAGGGTAGTTTTTAAAGCACCTTTCACCATGCATGGACACATTTGTACTCAGTTTCTGTTTTAAGGGTGGAACCTGGGGAAAAGGCAGCTCATTTGAAAAGTCTACCTACTGCTGCCAGCTCCCTACCTGAGGGCTTAGCACTGCTTAATGGTTCTCACAACAACCAGTTGTCTGGCTGAGGATTATGTCTATAGGTAAGGAAGCAAGAGCAAATGAATTAAATCTGTTGATCTCTGCAGAGCCGATTCCCTCAAACAGCCTTTCTAGGCAAATAGGCGAGAGGAAACACAAACAATTATGATTTATTAGATGAATCGCTGGGCCAAATTCTGCACTATTTTGCTTCCCTTGGGGTGGAAAAAATTGTCCCCAGGTAATATTTAACTTTCAATGAAATGTTTGTTCCCTTTAGAAGTTTCCTTTAGTTGCCCAAAGGCTGTACAGTTAATTTGCCTTACCTTGTTTGTGCTTAAAGTCAATCAGAATTGTCAGAATGAGTGCTCTCATGGTGTTTTTGTTGCTTTGGAGTTTCATAGACAATTAACATTTGTTAGATTAACAATTAATGGCCAAGAGAAGCCACCATCACATGCTCAGAAAAAAGAACTAGCAGTACAACTAAACCCTTAAGGAAGATACACAGACATTAGAGCCTAATATTTCTTCTCTCAGGACCCTGATAGTCACCAAATTTGAGACATAGGTTCAGTTCTGAGCACCAACTCCACAGAAGCACTGGTTTCTCTGGCTGTATTTTGCCAATTGAGCTGCTCTGGGTTAGCACAGTGATGTCAGACCATTTCAGGTTTTCCAGCTACAGTCCCCTGCACCTGGGGTTCAGAACCTGCAAAACAGTCTAGTATTGAATACTAATTCTGAAATTCCATTTTATCTGGTGCTTTTCTTTGAAGATAACTCATTGCTTGTAATACTGGGAAGATGGTTTTGGGTGCTAATGACTTGTACTGAAGTCTCATTAATTATGTGGCTAAGGGCACTTGGTGAGAGACAATAAGATAAGGAGGCCATGATGGTCATGAAATGGAATAGAAACATTTACCAGCAGATCTTTGGGAAATGGAACCAAAGATCATCAGAGCTCAACATGTGGATAGTTACTGTGTGTCTCTGATTCGCGAAGCATCACAATAGAAGTCTGGATGATATGGCCAACAATATGGCATATTATATTACAATATTATTAGATAGCAGACTCTAGACTAAGGCCTTTCTTCACACCTTGCTATCATCCACCCTCCTAACCAGCTGTAAGGAGATATGATTAGCCTCATTTTATAGATGAGGAACCTGAGTCTCAGAGAAGTTCAGTGACTTTCAAAGATCACAGAGTTTGCACATATTCTAACTGGGATTTGAGTCCATTCTTGTCTGAAACTAAGCCTGTAACTAAATCTCCCATCTGGGGATTTGCAGTCTTATGATAGGGATAGCCATGGAAATAATCAAATGTAACACAGTGTAAAATTCAGTATTATCTTTTATCTGTCAATGCTCCCATCAGCTGTCTACTAATCATCTTTCCATGCATCCATGCATGCATCCATCCATCCACCCATTCATTCTGATGCACAAATTTGTCTGCCATGCAGTGCAGTGGTTTGCATATCATTTCTGTAGCTGGTCCTGTGAGAATGGGCAGTCACTGTTTTATATCAAGCAGTAGGTTCTCAGTCATGTGCCCCTTGAACTGACTCAGCTTTCTTTTCCCTCTTGCTCTTCATATGTTCGTTCCTGCTTGCCAAGGATAGCACTTTCTAATGCAGTAGTAAACATAAGCCACTTTTATCTCATGCTGAGTTATCTAGGGAATCTGGCTTACACTCATGAAAGGACCAAGAGATTTCATCACAAAAGACAAAAAGTTATGATGCCTTCCTAGGGCTGAAGGTGTTGAAAAAGAAGAAAAACAGATAATTAGCCCTATCCTTGGCAACAGAAAACTGGGTTGCAGGGACCTACAAAGGCTTTGTGGTGATTTGTGACCATTTTTCACTGGCTCCACGTAGGAGATATTAGCATACGTTTTAATGAAATCTGGAAAAAAACCTCAAACTGAATAATCTTGAGGAAAATTACTCCACTTTTCTGAACCTACCTTTCCCTTTCTGTGAAATAGAACAAGTAATCTCCGGGGAATAAGACTTTCATGACAGCAAAGTGGCACCTAAATATGATGCTTATTCTAATAATGATTGATGTCTTTCCATTCCGTGTTTCCCTCCTTTTGGTTTGGCTTAAATGTACAGAAGTTATAGACAAAGATGAGTTAACTTCTACGAAGGTGGGGTCATGGAAAGCGATGCTGAAACAGACCTGTTTGTAAGTCTCACATAGCAAGGTCTTTGACTGACTCTGCTGTTCAGCATCTGATGCCCTTCCTACTTTGTAGGCAGGCAATCTCAACTGCCTAAATTTTTAATTTTTAGCAGTAGAAGAGAGAACAAAGGTCTTCCTTCATATATCCTGCTAATAGCAATGATGAAGCAGTTTGAACTGATAACCTAAAATTATTGATTTAGGTTATTTGTGACATTTTACTCTCTTTGTAGCTATTACCCCTCAGTGATCAACATAAATGGGGTTTGGTTACTGTATCCAGTCAGGACTAGTTCAGACAAAACAAAACAAAAAATGTGTGGAGCATACATAGCAATTAAGTATAGTACTAGTGTAATTTGGAAGTGTCACTTTAACTCACAAATCATTAGCTAGAATTATTTGGATCATCCTCCACTATATCTTTCACAGAAAGAGACTGGGACATACAGTCCCATCAGGTTTCTGGAAAGATCTAAGAAAAATTGATCACCCTAAGACTAAAACATCCTCTAATAAGCGTCTCTCATACTTTCTAACTAAAGGTACTCTAGCACAACCTAGTTGATTTTCCCCCTTTTTACTGGACATTAAAAGAGATAAGAAGCAGTGTAGAAGCAAAGGTTTTCTGTCTATCAGCCAGATGTATTATTATTTAAGAGTACTTTTTAATGGTCTTGCCAAGCTACCTATTATCATGCTTATTAAGCCTGAAGGTTTGACATTTATTCCAAAGAGCAGTGTGCAGTTGTCAAGTACTTCTCTGTTAATGCAAATTCAAAGAAAATTCTGTGCAATGAGTCTAAGAAGATTGCTAGTGACCATAATTATACCTCTTCAGTAAGTCCTGAGGGAATGTTCTGGACATGCGCTTTAACTAAATGAAATATGGAAAAATGTCCACATTAACAGCTTTGTGGATACCAGCTGAAGACAAGAGGCACTTGTTTCAGGATGTGAAAATGCTTTTTGTCTTAAAAATTTGTGATCATAAAACACATAAGTCATACTACCTAAAAACAGATAGTGTTTCAAAATATGTCTGCCCTTGTGGTCTTATTGACCTAAACAGAATTCCTTACACATGAGCCAACAGGGCAAAGGAAAGTTTGACAACTGCAACAAAATAGCTTATTTTAAAACATTCCTATAGATTAATGTTTTATAGACAAAAGTCTGATGTTCCCATGCTTGGAGTGGGAAATGGTACATAACCAGTATTTCACTTTTCAATTCAGACTACAAAAACCTAAAACTCGAGTAGATTTTTCATACATCTGGCCCCAAAGCTCCATTTTGGAAGTAGATGAAGTAAAAGCAAGAGATGTGGAGGAACCAAGGAGTCAGAGTCCTGCCTCTTGTCTGCTCTTGCTGCGGCGGCAGGGCTGTCAAACTCTGAAATCACACTTTGTTCTTCCAGATGATGTTGATGCAAGTTGATTGTGGTGGAACCTTATAAAGCTTAGGGTCCTGACATCCATATTTTCTTATAATAAAATAATCTTTTAAACAAAAAATAAAAAAGAGGTTTTGTGTGTTTGAACAAGAAAATGAAAACTAAGATCAAATCTAAGATAAGAACAAGACCAAGACAAGGCATAAGAACAAAATGAGACTGAGCGTAGAAGCAAGACAGTCACAAAGAGAGTAATGAAAATTAGAAAAAAGAGCAAGAATATTCTTGTCTAAAGAAAGAAATGATTTTTAAAATAGGAAACACAGCAAAAGAACTGAGATATTTGAATCAAAGACTACAGGAGAGAATTTAATTTACCAAAGACAGTCATAAAGCTTGGATGAATCACTGTCTGATTTTAAATCTAAATTCTTCTTGTCACATCTTTCCTACTTTATAGTTGATTGTTATACCTATTTGCTATTCTGTAGTTGATGACTTAAGAGGCTTTTATCAAAAATGCCGCTTAGGTGCAGACTAAATTGAAGTGAAAACTTTCAGGCTACTCTTTCTATTTTTAAAGACGCTTCCACAGGGAGTAGAGTGGTGAGGATAGGCATGAGGCTGGGGGGTTAAGGGATGGCAGTGTACAGGTGCAACCTTGCGCTGATGATGAAGAATTCCAGATTCCACCGTTCAGTGCAGTCTGTATAGCTAACAGAGCTGTACTGGAATTTGAAACTTGCTTAGACAGATCTTACATGTTCCTGCCATACACATGTAGCACGTACATAGATAGATGTGTTAATAGTCTGCGTTGGAGTAACCACTTCACAATATACAAGAACATTAAAACTGCAGTTTCCATAAACACATACATTTAAAAGTCAATGTTTCAAGGAAATTAAACAATATATGTACATAAATACTATGATTCTGGAGAGATGAGTTTAAAAATCAATATAAGAAAGTGATAGATCAAGGTTATTCCTAGCACATTACTGTTCTTGGAAAGGCCCTGTCTTCTTGCATCCTCTATTCATTTATGGTCTGGCTCTTTCCAGTGCTTCTGAGAAATGGGAGTTAAAAAAAAATTCTACCGAAGCACCTGGGAAATTATGTCCCCCTGAAGCTGGGAGAAACCATTTCAGAGTGTGTGTAAAGTACTCCGGCCTTGGAACATTTGGAAATGCCAGGTAAGTCTGAAAGGGCATCATTATTACATAGCTTCCTTCCTAATGTGTTATAGTACTATTCTTATCCCTTACAACTGTCTAAAAGGATTCTTTTTTAAGACATTCTATGCTAGTTACCCCAAAATATTCTGTGGTAGTGAGTTCCAAAAACTAATTACATGTCACATAAAAATACTCTCTTTGTATCTATTTCTAGTTGGCCATACTTCATTCTTCTTGCGTAGATAGTTTACAGATGTCGCTAGGATTTCCGAGTCACTCGTCCTTGCTCCTGTGGGTTGCTAAGTTTGATCATTGTTTTCTCTTCTAAACATGGCTGCTATTGCTGTTCATATTTGCATTTTGTTTACCAGACTACTCATATCAGAAATGAGCTCTGGTGAAGTGTTTCCCTCGTCTCTTTTGACCTCTGGATCTTTCTCTACGGCTCTCTATGACAGTGACTCAGATTTTTTAAAACCTCTCGCCCAGTAGTCTTCCATGCTCTGAAATTTCTTGAATCTAAAATCCTGGCAACTCTGTTGGGATGTATTACAAACACATAAAATTCATCACACCCAAAGTGAATACTTACAGTGAAAAGTGAACACCAAAAACCCTGTGTTCTACACTCAGCAGACAAGATGGTAGTCCAATCTAAGCGGGGGGGGGGGGTTGGAAATCTAGTCCAGCTGAGTTTACATTACATCTCCACAGGATTCACATATGTGAATTTGGTTTACTTTTGTTAGTTGCTATTGATATGAATGTTTATAGTAGAAATTTATAAAAGGACATTTAAAATGTTGACCAGATAGGTAGAATGTTATATTAATATTCTGAAAGATATCAAAGCCAACAGGATAAATGTCAGATTGTTAAATTGCTGTCAATAAACTAAATTCTATGGGAATATCCATGGAAATTGTTGGTAATTACCTACTACCCTAGGAAAGCTCACCAGAGCTCGATGGATTCAGCCAATGCACATTATGTGATGGATTGTGGAGACCTTGGAGGGTAAGTGAGAAAACCTGTACTTGTAAAGACTTCATACTTGGCTTGCCACATGAGTGTTGCTCTTCCCCTGAACAAGCCCTGGAAGTTGTCACTGGTAAGAGCTCTGTGCAATCAGAGCACTCCCATATCCCCATGGACTCAGATGTCCTATTGACAGCTGTTACAAATGATCTATGTAGAGAGCTTATTGATCATTATATGTCCCTGGCTCACAATTCCATTTTATTTATATACAAAGGGATTTTTGCATTTTGGGTTTACCTCCTGAATTTTCCAGGGACTTAATGGCATAATACCGGATAGAAGTCTGTACTTTGTTTTGCTTAAAACTCTAGGAAGATGTGTTCACCATCTCAGAAAGTTATGGCACCCAAGTCAGCCTTAGTCATACTTTCAAATCACTGGGGTGACATGTGCACCCTCAACTCCAGTCCTAAACGCTCATCTGTGCTGACAGTTCTACATAAAAATGTTAGCCTCCCATGACTTCTTTATGTCTTCTAGTGCAGCTTATTTTATTATAAATTACTTTCTTTTATTACTACTTTATAGTATAGTTATGCTGGTATATTGATTTTATAAAAATTATATGTGTAGGTATATATATATATATATATATATATATATATATATATTTCCATTTCAGGAGACAAGGAGGTTGTTATAGAGGATTTATTATAAAAGCACAGGGAAGGAATCTGATATCATGGAAAACTACTGCCCTACAGGGTAAAATATACAAATACACTGATAATTTTGGCATTTCTTCTCCCTCATAGCCATATAAGGGGCAGCCAGGCTTCATTTGTCAAGCCTCAAGTAATGCACACATGAATATTTTTGTAAGATTACTCTTTTTCTGTAGCATATATTTCTCAATCTTTTTTTTTTTTTCTGCAAAGGAAAAACTCAGCCTAAGGAAAAGGAAATGCTACTGGTTAATAAGACACTAAAGAAAAAAAACATTTTCACAGAAAGCTTTCACACAAGGGGAGCCCCTAGGCACAGGGCCAAAAGCTGTGGAAAGCAAAACCCCATTGGCAAGTTAGTGAAAAGGAGCACAAGGACATCTGAGTGTGTGTTCAGTGTCCCTTTGGTAAACAGTGCCGTCACTGTCCTGGACGTGACTGAATGAAACATCCGGCACAGGATGTTTTCTTTCTCCACCAATGGTGTTTGACCACTGTGATTGACATTAGGGACTGCACTGAAGGTTGCTAAGTGATAGAGGCCAGGGAAGTTGCTGTGGACAGGAATTAGGGCAGTTCTGGGCTGAGTTTACATCAGGTTATACTAGAAACTTCAGAGTATTTACTTTCTTAAAAAAAAAATTACAAACAGAAAGAAAAGAAGAGAAGGGGCAAAAAATCCTCAGGTAAATACAATGCATAGACCCAACCCCTGGGGGAACCAGAGGGACACCAAAATACACAAAACAGGTCAAAAGCCCCAGGGGCATTATCTAACCAGACAGACAGATCTGGCAGTTGTCCTGAGGCACAAACCTCTACTTCTCCAGCCCTCCCACCCTTTCACCCCAACTCCCAGGATCATAGCGTTCACTCAGAGCTTAGCTTGTAAAAATTCAATGAGTAGTTGGACACTGCCTCATGGGACACTTGGGTACTGCATCATGGGGCATTTTGGCCACAGATTAAATTTAGGGCTAAGCCAGAATGTTCCCAGAGAAACAGGTAGTTCCTGGGCAACCATGACAGAAATGACCCTGCTGTTGCTATCTCCCTTGGTAGAGCAGCTCCCTACTTAATATGCCTGGGAGCATTCTAGGAAAGCCTGTGACTGCAGTGTGCATCCTAATCATGACCTTCCACTGCTTGCTTACCAGCCTATCCTGTTCTCACAGAAAAACAACCCAGAACTCTACTCTGTCATGCAATATTGTCTTCTCCTACTTCTTGGATGCAGGATGCGTGGACTTCCTCACCAACAGTGAGCCGTCCTCTCTCTGCTCATCTCTCTCTCCCGTGAGTACCTCAGTTCTTCTATTATATGACTTGTTGGGCTCTAGACTGTCCTATAGTTATGGGTGCACATAAAGCTGGGGACCCATGTTAACACGGCACAGGAGCCTTGCGTGGTTATCTCGGACATGTTTATGAACATGGTGAGTTTACAGACGAACAAGCTGAAACTCCAGGGAGGAAGGCTTGGCACTGTCCTTCCTCAGGTAATCAGTGGTGCTAAGATTCGAAGTTTGGTCCTATTCATAACCACTGCACGAGGACCCTAAAAGTTCCTGGAGAGTTGGGTCTTTGGTATTCCCTAGCCTCACAGCAACTTCCTCTTGAGTAACTAATTGTATATATAACACCTTCTTATCCAATTCCTGCTTTCTCATCAGGATGCGAGGCCCCCAGTGAAGGAATGGGACATCTTACTTTTTACTCTGCCCCTGAGGCCTGTGGCAGGTCAGGTGCAATGCAGCAAACATTTACAGTACTACAAACATTTACTCCAGCTCCTAGGAGTGTACTTTGGTGTTTAGAAAAGACCATTCAGGCTCTTTATGGGTAACTACCAGGTCTCCCTTTCCAATCATTTATAAAATAGTCTCAGAAACAAAAGGAAAGGAAAGCAAAATCCTTCCATTTGAAGTATTTACCATGCTTAAGATTCAAAGTTCTTTTTTCCTCTAATGTTTTTGCCAATGTGTTTCTGAACATATTTCTTTTCATTGTACATATCATACATAAAAAATATTTACATGTTTATGACTAAGAGCCCATATTACTTAACGGGAATCTTGAAAATTAAGTCACTGGTAGTATGCTTATCATTAATTAGATCTTTACCAGAACACAAAGGGTTGGGAGGAATACAAATGTCCCCATATTAAATAAATCCATATTAGTAGCAGAGTTCTCCATGCTACCTAGACCTGGAATGATTAAATTAGATGTGTGTTTATACAATGGAATATTGCACAGTGATGAAAATGGGCAAAGCAGCATACTACATCCACACTCAAGCTGAATCTCACAGCAAAAGTTTGTGTGAAAAGAGCCAAATGGCAAAAATGCCCTGAGCCCATGTATGTGAATTTCAAGTACAAGCTGAACAAGTTTGCAGTGTTCAGTTCATTGATTATTCTGGCCACAGACCTACCTGTGATAAGGAAGGAGCACAGGAAGAGTTTAGGGTACTGATAATGTAGCTTCTGATCTGCGGGTCAGCTCACAAGGGCTCAGTTTGAGAAACTTCACTGGGCACTTATGACTTATGCAATTCTATGTGCCATATTTTTGTAGAGATCTGCCTTTTCAAAAAGTTTCCTGTACCATCCACACTCGGGGATGTGTGTGTGTCACAGCCTGACAGGTAGATCCTGTGCCCAGTTTTTCCTGCAGGAGTTTGCTGTTCGCTTACTTATTTATGCCTGTGTATCCCAAGAACTGTGTAGAAGACTACGCAGCCACCCATTGAGCACTGGAGGTTGAAATTCAGTTATTCCAACACCTGACACCCAACTGTGGCTTCAGTAGAGTCTCCTAGTCTGGCAGAACTGTCTAATTCAAAACTTTTCCACACTCTACTGACATGAAGGAGATACGTCGTTTGTCACAGAATAATCTACGGAAATCTCAATGGTTAATCAAGTGGCATTTCAGAAACAGATAAAGTTTGTAGTGTTGTTTACAAAATTTAAATATTTTCTCAAGTGCAGGTCACATCATGTCACCAATATTTTCCCCATTGCTTTGAGGTTGAGAGCTGGCACCATCCATTTTAATAATGAAATGTTATTAAAATATGAAACCACACAGAAAGTTGTGCGTGTTTGTAAGTGTGAGGGAAAGAAATCTTTTTTCTAGGACGAAGTCTTCCAAACTGCCCAGAGCTCTTATTCCAGCGGCCTCAGTGATGTACCATGTCATGTGCACTCCACCAAGATTCTATTCTACATAATCATTATTTAAAACACCTAACATTTTCTAAGGGACCACTTCCTGGCTAATAAAAAGAAAAAGTCCAAGGGGATGAAGCCAAAGCTATAATGAGCTACACGAGAGTGCGAGTAGTCAGAGCTGAATAAAGTCATTGAAAGGTGCAGAAATCATCCAGCATTAGGGCACCCTTCCTCTTCCAAGACAGCAGCAGCTTGGCGAGGTAAAGCCCCGAGCGTGTGGCTCGGAAGCCCGGCCCCTCCCGGGAGCGAAGACCCGAGTCCCGGTCCCGATGGGCCCTGCTCTCCGAGCCGACAGGGACAGACTTACCAGGAGCGCGCAGCACAGCGTCTGGCTCCTCATCGTGGCGGGGCTGAGACCTGGGCGAGGTGCGCGTCTCCAGCCAGTGCTCGCCTGACTTTTTATACAGCGTCCCGGCAACAGGAAGTGTCGCCTGGCTTTGATCTGTCATTTTTCTCCCCAAACCTTGCACCTTTCCTTTTTAGGAACCTGGGGCGGGAGCTCCAGGGTTAACGCTTTCTGAGCCGGGGTGCCCCCGGGGGTGGGGCGTGCAGGCCGGGGCGGGGACGTCTGGGCGCTGCAGGAGGGAAAAGAAAAAAAGAGGCCACCGGGCTGCAGAACAAGGCTGCGCTGTTTGCGCCTGGCGAGAGGGTTCCCGGCAGCCGGCTAGGGCGGGAGTGCGCTCGCGCTGCGCCGCTGTGCTGGGCCCTCCAGCCCGCCCGGATCCGGCTGCAGCTGCAGCGTGCCGGCCACTCAGTGCCCTCTCGGAGAAAGCACAGCTCCTGCTTCGCCCTCCCTGCCTGGCCGCGTCTCTGACCCCTCTGTGGGCGCTGACTGCCCCCTCCTGAAAGTTCGCAGTCACTCATCAATACTCTGGGCTGCACAAACCAGCTGAGAAGGAGCTTTTCTTACTCTTGTTCCATTGGCTCCCATATCCCCGCTTTTCTCCGTGGGCTTGTTGTCTGGGGTCCCCCGAGCCAGAAAAAATCAGCAGGGTCAAAACTTACCCCTGGTTCGAGGGAACACCTTGCAAGCCATTATCTTCTCTACCAGCACTGCTAACAGGAAAGGCCAGTTGGTACCTCAGCGTTCCACACAGAGCTTCCAGAGGGCCCCTCGAAGGCTGGCCCACTGCTCCCAGCTGTGGACAGAAGTTAAATACTTGGCAGAAAGGATTCTTGGCGCATCCCGGTGCACCCACCCCGTCCACTGCGGGTCTGCAAATTGGGTCTGATCACTTCTAAACTGATCAGAAGTGAAGTTTTGCATGCAGTTTCGGTTGTTACCCAAATTCTCTGTCTACGTATGGCTGAAAAAAATCCCTGCAAAGCCTGCTTTGCCATTGGGGCCAAAAGTTCCAGGCTAGGTCTCCAGAGAAGGGCAAATTCTGCTTTCACCATCCTTCAGAGAGAGGGGGTGGCAAGGCCAGAAGGAGGGCTACAGAGGGCAAGCTTTGCCAGCAGGGATGGCAGTATCATCCCCTCGAAAGGACACCTTTCTACCCGGAGCTCCAGGTGCATTCAAGGACCACACAGAAGATTCTCAGCATAAACAAATGGCAGCTGGAAAGACAAATGAATTTACCCTTTGTGAATCCCCGGGCCGAAGGGCTCCTGCTCAGCTCCCTCTCCAGGCCTGAAACTTAGCAGCATGTGGACATCCTCAGTGGCCTAGGCCAGTCAATAAGGATAGAGTCCTGGGACTCCCCATTTGCCCCTCATACTTTGAGCTTTGGTTCTGAAATCTACAACATGAGATATTAGCACTTAGGCTTGTGCTAAGTGTCAAGGAAATCCAAATTTTAGTAACTAAAGCCCTATATAAATGGAGATATTATTGTTTCTGCTACAGTAATATTTTTCTAGGATATTATTGAAGACATTTTCCTCAAAACACAATACATCGTCAATATTTGGAAGTTAGACCTTGGAAAAAACTGGCCAAGGATTAAGTCCTGCAGTGTTAATCCTAAAATGTTCATGTTTTTCTAAGCCTGTTTCCTCCTTCAGAAGATGAAAATAAAACAGGCATTGTAGAGGAAGGAAGAAAAAAGAAACTTTAAAAAAGTAATGTACAAATGACCATGATCACTTACTGGTGAGCATGAAATAAAATGATTTATGTAAAGTACACGAGCCCAGTGACCATAAGAAATACCTGTTAAATTCTAGTTGTGCTGGATCTGGAGGACTAACAGATGGCGGCCTTGGGGTTCAGGCACGCTTTGATCTCTAGCTCCAGTTCTCTCTAGCACCATGACCTTAGTGCTCCTAACCTATTTGTGTCTTCTGCTGTATGAAGAAGATACAGGACTTTCAAATCTACTGCAGAAATATTAAGGATTGTATGAGGGTTGAGTTAGCTAAAACATGCAAAACACTGAAAATAGTGTCTTGCAGGTGGTATAATCTGAGATTCTTGGGATATTTATTTGAGCCTAAGGTGAACCCAAGCTCTTGAGGGCAGGAACTCTGTGATTCCCCCTGAACCTTCTAGATCACCCTTTAGTTTCTGCTAACTATGCCCTAAATCATGGAATGGCAGTGGTGGCTTCAGGTGGAAGTGGTAATTAGTTGAAATCTGGAGACAGATTGGGGTAGCATTTATCTGCAGTCACAGAGCAGACTGTGTATTGACTAAGTATCACAGACCCTGACCGTGGGCCTTTCATTAATCACTCACTGGCAGGACTGTGACACAGACCATGAGTTATTGGTGATTTCATTTGTTATGTTCTTGGCCCACCTTGGCCAGTTCCCTGGAGTGTTCCAAGCTGACCTGCTTCTATGGCAGCAGGCCTTGAGCACTGAAGCTAGAGTTCATCTCCAGATTTAATTTGAATGAACCTTGGGATTCCTCACTGAACCCAAGGGGGACACCTGACCAGTAACTTGGAAGACTGCATTCATCTTCCTGTGACAGAGCGGTCCCCATAGGCAGAGGCCATCAGTGACATCAGATAGAGAGCCCCATACGTGTAACCTTTCTTTCTGGGCACCGTAAGAGTGATGCTAGCTTTCTAGGGAAGGCTTCATCTGGTAGCCCTCATCTTTTCTCCCCTCATCTTCTCAGACACTTCTGATCATTTCAGATGACACATTCTGTGTCCTCTACCCCCTCCTCCAGCCACTGCTAAAGTAGAGAGATGGTTTCCATACCCGGGCTCTGCCAGGAGGACACACTTCATCCCTGCAGCACTGCAGCTCAGCCCCTGATACTGAAGGTCATCTGTAACATCATCATGATAATGGGAAGAGCTGAAGCTCAGACAGCAATTGATTTAGGTGACTTAGAGACAAAGCATGTTCTGATGGGACAAGGACTCTGAGGTGACTGATCAAGTGTCTAAAATCTGATGCTCAAGCTTCATTGCTCGAGTATTGGAAATAACTCATCCTGAAGTTGTGTACATGGAGGGATATTAACTTGAAGAACAAGAACACATTCTTTGTTATTTCGCTGTTACCAAAAAGCAGCTTTCTTCTGCTTTCAAAAAGGAACAGGAGGAAAGAAAGAAGAACTGGTGTAGAGAGCTATGGATCTTACTTTCTTATTGCTCTCCGGTTTCTTCATTAACAGATGCCATTTTAACTGCATTAACATTCTAGGCAACAATATTGTGACTTTGCCGGTGTTCAGAATTGGAGGTTGGCTTGGTTTTGAAAGAATAAGGTGCACAGGAACACAAGGTTGTCTGATGATCCCCTTTCTGATGGGGTTGGTCACCAACTCCTTAAGGAGCTTCTGTAACATGCAGACTATGGAATAGGGACTGCTAGCTGGGGTTCAATGGTAATGGGATTTGTTCATTAAAATAACGCTTTTTTGAAAATTGGCCTCATCAACAATCTCACAGCTCTATAAACAGGACTATGTGTCCATGCAAGGAGGTTACAAAAGGAGATCCTTTCCCTGAGGGACTTTAAACCCGAGCTCTGGAAAAGTAGTATTCAGGGATGGAGGACATGGTGAAGAGGTGGGGAGGGAGAAGGCTTTGGCCAGGGAGGGAGTTGAGGGGCTTCAGGAGGAGGAAGCAGGCTGCGATCTCAAAGAGTGCATGAAGGCAGTGTGGTTGGCTCACGGAGAGCAAGGTGCGGAAAGCAGGGTAAGGCTGGAGGGAGAACTGGTCAGAACGCGAGGTGGAATTGATTCTCATCTTTCTCCAGAGAGCCACAGGAAGCCCTGGAAAGCTTTAAGCAGTGCGTCTTCATTAGTAATTTATTTCTCATACTTCTAAAGGCTGGAAAGACCAGATAGGGACCACCACGGCTGGAGTTTGGTGAGAGCCTGGCTCACAGAGTGGGCTCTGGTCCTTGTGTCCTCACAGGGCAGAATGAGAGTCAGAGGCTCTCTGGGTCTCCCTCAGAAGGGCACTAACCCTACTCATAAGGGCTCCATGCCCAGGACCTCATCAATTCCCCCAACATCCCCATCCTAATACCATTACATTGGGGTTAGTTTTCAATATGAGAATATGGTGTGGGTGTGGGGGGTGCAACACGTAGTCCCTAACAGTGTCACATGATCACTGAAGCTGCTCTGGGCAGTTTTTTTAACTTCACTCCACCAATCTCTCAAGGTCATAGAGCCAAAGTCACACACATCAGAGGAAGCACCCTTAAACTACAAATCACAGTAAAATCCTGGCTATCTGTGGACATGGAAGTTGGGAAACAAGGGGCAATAGTTTCAGCAGACCATGACAGAAACCTGGTTGTTCCTAGCAGCTGGAGGGAAAGGCACAGCCATTCACTGATAAAATGCGTGGCCTTTTCCATCAATCACCCCAGCCACTTCAGCTGGAATTTCTCGAAACTCAGATACCCATCTAATGCCTACACAGTCCCAAGAAATTGCTTTCTTAATTAAACAGCCAACTATATCCCAAAGAAGAAGCACTCACCTGGAGGCTTCTGAACAAATAAATGTCTATGTCAACAGAGTATTAAAGAATACTGCATGCTTACTCAGGGCTGCTCTGCAAAATCCTTGGTGGAATTTGCTCATCTCTAGTATTACTGCAAAATATTCTCACACTAGTTTGGTGGCACATGCCAGGGGTCCTATCACTCTAGACTGAAGCGGGAGGATCAGAAGTTGGAGTGCCATCTAGGGAACCCACCAAAACTGTTTTAAAATGAAAAATAAAAATGGTGAATGTACTTCAGTGGGAAGGTCCTAGGTTTAGTCCCCAGTATCACACACACACACACACACACACACACACACACACACACACACAAAACCTCATCATCCCTAAACTGTCTATGCAATTTGGATCTAGCAAATGAAGACACAGAGAACTGGGGGAAGCCTTGGAGCCACTCTCTTGTAGACAACTAGGAGTTATCTCTGGGATTATGTCCTTTAATGAAAACAAAACTCTAGGAACAGAAGTTCTGATGCGGTAGGTAGTTTTCAGAGTAAAATGCTTCCAAGGGTCATAATGTGTGGAGACTAAAGGAAATCTTCACTGAATATGAAGTTAATGAAGGGAGTGAAGTTATTTAATGCTCAGTAAAGGGACAGCATTAACAAAACAGGAAGGAAGGTCTGTTTTAGCCCCATCAAATTATTCATCTTTTCAGAAAATATTCCTTTAGTATCTATTACATTCCTGGCACTGTGCTGAGTGCCCCTGTTATAGAAAGAAAATGACCCCCCCCCCCACTCTTGAAGCTTATGGTCAACTGGGGGAGGAAGAGTAACTGAATAGACCTAGAAGTCAGCTCTTCAGAGGGCCATGGAGCAATGTTAGTGGGGTGACATCCAGCAAGCAGGTTGGTGTGGTGGTGGGTGCACAAGAAGGGTGCCTCAGGCCAGGTGTTTTAGAGAAGCAATTCCTGAGGAATCAACTTTTGATCAGCCAGCAGAGGTAACAGGAAGAGCAAGGGAGAAGCTCAGCTGAGCACTGTCAGTGAGATGCAGGGAGGAGGGAAAAGTAAACCACATGTGGTCAGAGAGCCACTCGTGGCCAAAGCAGGCGACACCTCCAGGGCAATGGCAAGGATTTGTCAAGGACAGTGGAAAGACTGGTGTGTCCTGAATGTACACAGTTTGACACTCATGTTAAAGGATTAGTTTTGATGATGGGAATGTGGCTTGCACACAGCAGGAGCAGCAGTGGGTCATTGTTACCAGGATAATCACCAGCAAGGCTTGACGTCCTCAGAGGGAAAGTATGTGAGTCTCAGCCCCAACATCTGTGACTAAGTGTCTCTGGTTAGGTAGCTTCATGCCTCTGGTTTTATAATTTGTAAGATGGGTAATCTATTTTACCTAGTGAATCTATGAATACTTCATTAGAACTCTAGAAGGAACAAGTAATGTATGCATGGTACCCCATAGATAGGTATAATTTTATGTGCCTTTTAAAAATGCCAAAGAAGCCAGGCATGGTGGTACACACCTGTAATTCCAGCACCCAGGAGGCTGAGGCAGGAGGATCACTGCAAGTTCAAGACCAGCCTGGGCTACAAGGTGAGCTCAAGGCCAGCCTGAACTGCATAGCGAGACCCTGTCTCAAAAAGACAGAAAAAAAATGCCAAAGAATAACAGGTATACACACAAAAAGAAGCTTCTCTGATAAGTGCAGATGTAAACATTGTACATTTTTTAAAGTTTCTATGTATTTTTTGTATGTACTGGATATTTACTCATCCCCCAAATAATGATTATATCATCTTTGAATGATGACAACTTGTGAAAAATCATACTAAGTATTTCACATGTATTACCTTCCTTATATTGTTATTCCCTTTTCACTAAGAAGAGGACTGAGGCTCAGAGTGGCAAAATAATTTATGCAAGGTCAAGCTAGGTGTGAGCCCAGGAGTCTAATTCCAGAGTCTACATTCTCTGCTAGCTCTCCTGCCTATAATAAATTTGAGGAGTTCCTAAAGCTAGAAGTCAGTTTTGTCATGAGAACCAGTATAGATATGTTAAGTCTTCAGAGCAGTCAAGAGTTGAAAGTAATGAAAATTGGCTCCTCTCCTAGACTAAAAGCAGCCATAGATGCAAATATTTATTAGCAAGCAGTCCCCAGATAGCCACACAATGTGAACAAAGACCTTGAGAAGGTCTCAGCTTTCATTAATTTGGGACAGTTCTGAACATAGCATGCATAACAGGTCAGTCTGAACCCCCTGTGGCACTACTCAGTGACAGATTGCAGCTGTAATGCTTCCACCAGACAGACAGGTATTCCTTTAATTTAATTTTTCTTTAGTCCATGTTTGCAATATAGGATTACATATCTCATGGGGAGTTGGTTCATGTACCTAATATATCTCAACTCTTTTACCCATCCTATATCTCTTGGTCCCTTTTCCTCTTGCGAAAATTCTATCTCCCTGGTTCCTATTTTGCTTTATTTTGCCCTTTAATTCATTTATAGTTGGAGTTTCTCCACACCTGATCTTAGCCAAAAGGCGGAGAAGTGGAATTTGTTTGGGTTTCTCATATAAGAGAAATCATGCAAAATTGAAGCTTGCATGTCTGATCACGTCACCTAACTTTACATTCTCAAGGTGCATCCCTTCCTATGTATGACTTGTGTTTGTCCTTCTGTATGGCAGAGTATTTCTAGAATCAGAAGTGTAATACAAGAGGGTACAAAAGTTAAACCCAGGGCACCAATTCTATAGATGAAGGGCCATAAAAGGGCTGTATTCTGTATTCAGACAAAGCTGTAAAGAAAATCATACTTTAACATCCTTTAATGAGACAAGTAAAAAGAAGTAAGATTTTGTTGGACTTGGAAGGCCACAACACCCTAGTAATTATCTAAAACTTTCTCTCACCCCCAAACCCTAGGCAGTCATCACTTCCCACCTGCAGATGGTACAGCCAATCCTTCATCATGAATACCCACAATTCCACCAATGGGAGCCTATTTACCTCCCTCACACAGAGTAAACAGGCTTGTAGCATTGCAAGACTGCTTGCTGCCAGGTGGCTGTTCTGATGAAATGCTAGTTCCCATCCAAACACTCCAGTTAGATCAACTGTCTACTTGTTGCAAGTAGACAGGACTAGTTCTACCTAGTTCTCCCTGACTAGGGTGTACAGAAAGTCACCATGTCCATGCTGAAGAATTTTAAGAATGAATTATGGCCATTATGAGAATCCAGAGCAAGCAAGTGTGTGGGAAGACTTGTGTGCAGGAACACACCTGGCCGAGAGTTTGGGGAAGAGCAAGAGGCTGGGATTTGACTCTGGAGCAGAATAAATGATGCCTAACTAAGAAGCAGCCTGGCTTCTGTCACCACAGTTCCTTCTCAGGCACATGAAATGGCCTTTGAAGGTTCAAGTTTCTGGAGGCGCCACATGGCATGGGCTGAGAATCTGGAGTCTGAGGGCTGTGGAACCTGAGAACAGTCAAGGTCACCATCTGAATTCTTGTAGGAAAGACAATAACTACCTGTACTTTGGTTTCTTCTCTCAAAAGACACACTGGGACTGCTGGGAGGAGTTCCAGGAAAGGCCAAGGTGCACTTGAACTTCTAAGTTGGTATTTCACACGGTGGCACCAAAGGTTGAGTCTCTCCTTACTTATTCTAACTCCAGTCGGTGTGGCAAGAATGCTTTTTTGGCAAGACAAAGCTTCATGGCTGGAGCTTTTAAATTCATAAAAACAGTGGGTCTTATGCCCAGAAAAGTATACAGAGATTCGCACAAATCTTGAGTTCAACCCCAGAAGATTTGTAGTCATGGCTCCAGTGGGGAAACAGCCTTAATAGAATACAATGGAACTTTTTGCTGCTCAGTGTTAAGGAGATGTTTGTACCTTGGTTAATAACAATATTGTTGTAGAATCATTTGCCGTACTTCAATATTTATCTTCCTGGATCAGTATCCTGGATGTTTAGTGTTGTGTAAATGAAGTTTGTTTTCTTCTCCCCAGCACATCCCTACCTTCACCAAGTCTATAAATGGGCTCAGCCTTTGAATTTGTGTACTCCTGGGACAGCTCAGCTCACAGGGAGGCTGATTTTGCTTGGCAGGTGTGGGATGCGTGATTGAGTCATTCTAGAATCTCAAAGGGATATTTGTTGGAGGGAGCAGCAAACAGTGACTGACTCAGGAGTCCTTGGGTTCCAAACAACCTGGTACTTACCACGGCTCACCTTTGAAGGAAGCTCTGCCCCTCTTTGGTGGTTGTGAGACACACTGAGATGAAAGGCAGGCAAAAGCAGAAGTTCCAACCGCAAGTGCAGGAGGAAGCATGGAAGAGGGGATTTTTTGCAGCCTTTTATGTTTTCTGAACTAATAGAAGATAAGACTAAGCCTAGGATGAAGATCAGGCAGTAAAAGGCTTTAGAGACCAACAACAATAAAGTAAAGTGGTTAGCAACTGAGACTCCACACTACACTGCTTGCCTCTGAATCCTTGTTCACTAGCTGTGTCCTTTCCTTCACACATGCCTCAGTTTCTCCAGGCAGAGAGTGGAGAAGCTAATAACAGTATCTACTTCTCAAGACTATTGCAAATTGAGAAAATGAAAGCAAAATACTTAAAGGAATGCCTGGTGAGCCTTAAGCCCTCCACATAAGCTCTCCACAAACTTTGATTCTTATCTACAATCAGGTTCACCACTGAATTAGTTTCAAGTGATTGAACTTTGTGCTGTGTTGACATGGTGGTCAAGGTCATTGTGGGAGGATAATTCTAAAGATAATTTTATAATTTTAAAGAAGGTTTCTACTACTGTTATTACCTATTTAATGTATAAGTTAGATATTCAAAGGACAAAGTCTCCCAGAAACCCTGGCAATCAAGTCAGCGGGGTAGTAAGTATTTCCAAGGGTCTCGGAAGTGCTCCGCACTGTGCTGGTCCCTGTAGAGTCTACCAGTGTTGGATATCCATGTGTCTTTCTGGCTGTCTGTCCAACCTCTTAATCAGAGCTTGTCCTATGCTCACATCTTTCAAAATGTTTCCAAATATGGTGCCACCGGTGCTCAGAAGATGTTGACACAAGCATGGTAGAAGGTCATCAGGAGTTCAGGGGCTGGTGCACATGCATATGAAGTGAACTAGGGATGGCACCTGCAGAGACTTCTTGAAAGAAAGGAGCTTTAAAACACAAAGAAGTCTGTGCATGGTATATAGGAGGAAATGAAGCCTAGGCATCAGAAGCACAATAAGTGAAGGTTCAGCGATAGAGGGAACAGGATGGGTGTGTTCTAAGTGTGGTAGGAGAACAGGTACTGCAGAGCATGAGGTTCTAGCAGAGGGAATGCATGCAGAGCTTCGAGGGTATCCAGCCATGGTGCTAACGCTTGCAGGGAAGGAAGGGGTTCATGGCAACATGTGGACAACTTTGAAAACCAGGTGCTATTGCTCAGTGGGCTGTACAGCATCAGATCTATGCTGAAGACATCACTGTTAAATGATTTCATTCTTTTAAAAGTAATTCCTCATGTTTATTTTGTTTTTCCTTGAGAACATGCTTGTGCGATGCAGAGGAGAGCCAGGATAAACCCACCTTTCCTAACTGTGCTGTCCCCATTGATCTTACAAAAGAGCAATCTAGAAACTTTCCTGTTCATGTGCAGGTGAGGATTAGAAAGAAGAGAACCAGACAGAAGAGTGATCCATCAGCAAGCACGCCTACTACTCTGCAGAACTGCTTGATTGGAAACAGATTCTGCTTCAGATCCAAACCCTATCAACAGTTTAAATAAGAAATTGTGCCCTTATTCACAAAATATAGCCATTCTGTCAACATGTCTTTAACGATACGCTACTGATTTACAATTTAAACCACAAGGCAGAAACCTAACATTTGCACAGCACTTTTTAGGTTGACAAATTATCACTTGATCTTTTAATCATGTGGCCTTCCTCATACACTGAGGTTAAGCAAGTTCAAGAGGTTAAAATATGATTAACATTTCCACCATAGAGATGAAGAAATGATGACTCAGAGGGGACCAGTGACTAGACCAAGGAGCAGTTTTGGGGAAATGGCCCCAAAATTAAAGCAAAAGTTTGAACTTTGGATTCCTTGAAAATTTCCATGGTCCACCTTATTTTGATAGATGTCTCTATTTGACTCCATTCAAACACCTCATCCATCATGTGAAAGGCTGTCCATGATTTGTAGGCTAAAGGGTAAGTTTATCTGAAGCCCATGGAAGGCAGCCAAGATGGAAGACTACTGGTGGTACATCTGACTCAAAGCTGACCCTCTCTGCAGGGAGCAGAAATTGGTCAACAGCAGTGATGTACTTTGCCGCACTGACTTGGCTGTGAGACATGTTGCACTTTGTTGATTTCTTGGCCTGCCTTCCTCTCTCCCGTCTTCCACTTTTCACTCTCTGGCCAGAGGAGAGCGGGAGTCTGACGCCGCAGCCCTACCTATTCTGGCTGGCTCCCCATCTGCGTCACAGTGGTGTTGGCTTTGGCGCCGGAGCGGCTGGACTTGAGATCATCCTCGAGCAGCTGTTATTTCTTTCTAATAGTGTTTTGACCTTTGAAGCCAAAAGAAGGTTATTTTTGCTTAGAGAGGCCTCAATACTTCCATGGGAATTTTGGTTTGGGATTCTTTTTAATGCCCCACTCAGTTTCTTGGAATGAAAAGAGTCTAAGCTATTTTCAAAGAAATGATTTGCAAGTTGACATGTCAGTTAGTGGGCCTACAGATGAGCTGACGCTCTCCACGTCATGCTAGTATAAAAGGGCAGGGAAAGCAATCACCCTCTTGTTCTTTTGGATTACCAAAGGGCCCACACTCAAACAAGACAGGGGTGGGTACAAACTGTGACACTAACAAAATGGTTGAGAAAAAGTTGCCACCTCTACCCTTGTAAAGTTAACTGCTGAGTGCAGCCTGCTTGGGCAGCACACCCAACTCCCAGCAAGAGGAGTCACTGCCTCCAAAGGTGATGGGAAAAGCCCAAGATGAGCCCTGCTCTATGTGTTCAGTAGAATAGCTTTACATATTCCAGGGAGCAATGATGTTCTCCTAAAAGTTATTTCTAGTTAGCATCCAAATGTTTAATTGAGTGAATGGATGGATGCTTGCTATGACCATCAGGAAGGCAATAACAAAAATGATCCCTTTACCTGGATGGTCTTTTATCCAACATATTTGCCTCCCTAAAATATTTTTAGTGGGGTATAACTGATATACAAAGAACTGCAAATATCCAATACACACAGTTTGGTGAGATTTGTTCTATTCAAAAACCCAAGATACCATCAGCACAATCAAGGTAATTAAGCAGTCCAGTACCTCCTATTTCCCTTAGTTTTTGTAGTAAGAACTCTTGACATATGACCTAGCCTCTTAACAAGTTGTGAATTTACTTGAACATATAATTTTGATAGTTACGATACTATGTTAATAGATCCATAGAGGTTTTCCTTCGAGTATAACTGAAACTTCCTATCAGTTGAACTAATTTCCAATTTTCCCCCTGCTGGGCCCCTGGAAAACACTACTGTATTATCATTTGAACACTCTCAGTTCTTCATATAAATGGAATTAGGAGTATTTGATCTTTTATAATTGGTTTACCCAATTCATTTTTTCACTCAGTCAAGAAATAGAAGAATCTTCTATCTGACCAGCACTGGATATGAATAAGTCAGGGTTCACATGCTCAAAGAATTAATTATCCAGTAGGGAGACAGATTCGTTCCAAGTGGAAACAAGGTACAAAACACAAACCCAGAGTGCTAAAAGGAAGAAGTCCAGATGCACCCTATCAATTAAGGACCATCAGGCTAACACAAAAAACAAACAGGAAATCTACTGGAGCCCAATTCAAGTGTTCCTGAATAAAATGATGAAGGTAATTAAAACTACCATTTACAGAATATCCTTTAAATCCAGGGTCGTTGGCAGATATCACTGGAGAACTAGAAAACTGGAATTTGAAAACTTGCTCAAGTTTACAGGGCAAATAAATGTCAGATCTGGAACTTGGATACATCTGCCACTAATGTTCCTATGTACTAATGTCAATTCTCAATCAATGTGTCAAGTCTTTATGACTATCCACTCCTCCCCTATGCTTAATTCCAATGTCAGTCATTCATCAGCTCAGGGAACACTCCCTTGACATATTCTGTTGTCTTGATAGTTCTCTTTACCACTTGTCACCATTTAGCATATAATTTATCAATATTGAGATGCCCTTTTATTCATAGTTTTACATCTTTGAATATGCATCTCCACACCCGTGGCACAGTAGAATTTGTGACACTCTTTATGTTGTTTATACATAAAACAACAATGCCTCTTTGAAATGATGGCTTCTGAAATTCCTTGACAGTGTACCATTTCACTTATATTCTATGGTTTATTTCCTCTCTTTTCCTAGGAGATGCGGAGCTCTAAGAGATGTGGCTTTTGTCTACCTTTTTCATTTTTGTATCTACTATTACCCTTTGAACAAATTAAAGACTGACTAGCTATGGAGTGTCTGCTGTGTGTTGGAAGCTGTATGAACCGCTGGATAAGAGTGAGGAAAAAATAGACATTATTCTAGCTTTCCAGAGGAGCAAATTGAACAAACAAGCAAGTAAATACATAAAAATTGTGTGATTTATGTGAGGGGTTGAAAGGAGTTAATATATCCCAAGTGCTATGGTGTGAATACATGTAGCTGAGGGGCTCTCCAAATTTAGATTGGAAATTCTCTAAAGAAATGACATTGGAATTGACAGCAGAAATATGAAGGCAATAAATCTAGGAATCCAGACTGCTCTGCAGCCTGGCACACTCAATAGCCAGTTCTGACCACTTTAGTCCAAAGCATCTCTTGCAACAATGTAAGGTCCTTGATTTTCTTCCTGTTTTCTATACTCCTGTATCACATATTCATTGATTCCCTTCTAAAATAGGAAGACCCTTGGATTAGGAGATTGTTGGTCTGGGTTGTCATCCAAACTTGACTGTCCTTTACACACTGGGGAAGTTACATCAATTCTCTAGTCCAGTGGCTTTATCTGTACAATTAGCAAGTTCTATTAGACAATCTCTTAGAGGTCATTGAACTTCACCATCCTAATGCACTAATTACTAGTTCATTTTCACAAAACTTCTTGCAAATCCGCTATGTGCTAAAAAGTTAAATTTTCCGCAGGGCACAGGAGAAATTCAGATTAAAAGGCACAATCTATTCACTTAAAGCATTAAGTTTCTTGAGAAAGAAACTGATAGTTTGATTGCTTCAATATTATACAGCATAAAATCTCCCTGCTCCTGAGTCTTCCCTACTATTGCTATCTTCCGAAGTCAGTCTCATCCTATCACCCTTTCCCCCAGCAGAAATAACTGAATCTGCCTACTTCTCATAGATGGGGCTAAGAGGTGCCCTCACACAGTTGCTGTTGCATTGAATGTTGGTGCTAATGGATGAGATACAGGACTGAGAATTTAAAATCTTTAAAATAATTTATGTGCCAAGGTACCATGGGAACAGAAAGGAAGTGTCCATTTGTTCCACCTGGGTGGGAATGGGGTTGTGGGTGATGAAGGGTGGGTCAGAGAGTCTGTTGAAAGTGAGTTTGTACAGCACTGATGCCTGCACTAAATTTTGAAGGGTGAGGTAGATGCACCACATGAGATGCCTTCCAGTGAAAAATACAAACTCTACAAACTATGCACTACAGATGGACTGAGTAAGTGCAATTATAATTCTACCTAATATAGAGGACAGAGACAAGGAAATCTCAAGCTCAGTGGGAATTTCTGAGCCACAGTCTCTTTCTCCTTTTGGCTGTTACTCTGAGAATGTGAGGTTTTGTTATAAAGATTTTCACTTATGATGGCAAGATGGCTGTCAAAACTTTTGGCACAATATTTTTATACAGTTCTGTAAAAATAAGCAATGGGGGAATGACACATCTCAAAATTCTCTGTACCATAGAGAAATCAAGTCCTCTTCTTACCCTGTGTCTACCATTTCTCACCCATCTCAGCAGATCTCCCTTCAGCTTCCCAGGATGAGAGTTGGGCCACATGCCCACGTTTTAAATGTTAAGGAGGCTGGGGGAGTATGTGCTGGGCGTCTTCTGTCTCCATGTTAGTTGAAAGTGTCTGCTTTCTAGGAAGAAGCATGTACATCAAGGATAGAAGGGATAGAGGACTGACTGCAGAGTAGACCTCCAACCCTGTCTTTCCAAACAGTACAGGATGGAACGGGGAGGTATTCCTGGGTCAACTGCCCAGAACCTGGGCCAGAGCTTTGCTGTCTGCACTGTGGGCAGGCAACTGGTCTTTGTTCATGGTGAAATCATTATAATGGGAAAGGAAAACCAGGTCAAGGAGGTGAGCAGTGAAATCTGGTAGTCTTTCCAGGCCATGAGCAAATTTTTTTTTAAAAGTTTAATGTTGTCACTTGAATGAGTGGCTGTTCTAGTGGGTGGTCAAACTGAAATACTAATTCAACACCAGTACAGACCTTGGTGGCATTTTAAAAGCCATGTGTAATTTGGCATCAGATATATAATCTAAAAGCAAATTAGGGAGAAAGCTGAGTTAAATGGAAGTTAAAATGGAAGTTAAATGGAAATCTTTCATGTTTAGGAAATACAAGTTTACTTAAAAGGCCATGTGTGGGCTTTTAATGCAAACAACAGAGTGTAAGATGACCCTTAGGAGATGGAAACACTTAGTTCACTCTAATAAAGGGCTTATTGTTGGTTGATTACATGGAAACTCATGACAAGAAGGCAGAAGGGAACATCGAATTTGTCCATTTAAAAAAAAAAACTATATACACAAGCAGATGTTAACTTTAAAAAAAAAAAAGCTTCATTTGCCTTTCCCACAACTACAAACAAAATGGAAAACCATGAAGTTGTGTTCTGACTATAACAATGACAACACAAAGAATATCACAGAAAGACTGAAAGAAAAAATGGGTCATTTTTTAGAAGGGGTGTATTATTCTAAATGACTTGCACAAAGCAATGCAGGAAAATTTTGAAGTCAGTATGAACTTGTCAGGGGTTTCTGATGCCCGGAAATGACTTTTCTCTGTGTACTTCTGAGCCTGGCAAGTCCCTGTACAGAGCTATGAAAGCTTACCCAAAGAATTGAAAGCATGAGAGATGAATGTGGGATTACTTCCCACTGTTCCTTTCTTGGATGAGATTGCTCCTTTTTTTTTTTTTTTTTTTTTTTTTTTGTGATTGGGATCATTTAACTCCAACCACAATACATTTTCAGCAGACTCTTCATCTGGAGTTCTAGTCTTCATCTCCAGTCCACCCTGCCTTTTTTTTCAGGTATGCAAGAGCATGCCCCAGCAGAACAACGAGGCCGAGAAGGACCAGATGACTTGGCTCAGCTTTAGTTGTTTCCCACATCTGTGTCTGCCGCCATGAGTTGAGACAGGTATCCCATTGCCACCTGGAATAGACTCATGGTCTTTTGTGGGGTCCTTATATCCTTTTAGCGACCAGATACATAGTTCTACTCGGAGCCTTTAGGTCCCTTCAAAGTTGCAACGTAGTTATGTGGCTCTTTTGCTGTATTTAATAAGACCTCCTGATATGGCTCTTCCCAGAAGTCTGTATTTGAGTTTCAGAGGGGGCTTTCACTCACACTCAGGTGTCTGCTGTTCAACTTGAGATGCCCACTCAGGATCTCAAAGGCAAGGCCTGGCAAAATCCCTGCAAACACTTATTTGAGGGATTTCAGTGGTCAAGTCTGATTTGGAACCACTGGCTCATTGGAACCCAAAAATTATCATCAAAAAAGAAAAGAGAAAAAAATCAAAGGCAGAGCAGGCATCTGCTGCATTTGAATGATACAATATTTGGCTGTATGGTAACTTGCAATTTGGCTTAGTGCATCGTGTCGTATCAGTTCAGAGGTCAACTCCTGGCTCCAGATCTCTGCTCTGCTGAGAAACTTCAATCAAATTAGGCAGCTTCTCACTGCCTCTGCTTATGTCCTACACTGTGAGTATAACAGCAATGTCTGCAGTAAGTTTGATATTCAATTATGTCTTAACACAGAATGTCAAATTCTCATATAATACTTGCTGACAGACTGGCACAAATCAATCCCCCCAATAACATCAATTGTTACTATTCTGGTTCCTTATTTTTTTTATTTTAAAGAGAATAAAGAAAGAAAAAAAACTGTATGGAATTTCAAAACAAGATGATTGGGAATTAACAATGGTTATTATATCACATATTGTTATTTTCAAAGTAAGTTGCTCAGATTTCCAGACATAGGCATGCAAACCTGATCAAACACTATAAGCACTAGCTGTTCCTTTCAATGAATGAACAGGAATCAGTACTGCAATTATCTTAGCTGTCTTATATATGTGTATATATATTTTTTTTGTTGTTTCCTTTCCCCCATCCCAGTTGTTCTTTCCTTTGGAGCGGTTTCTTTCTCTTTCACAGTATCTGTTGTAGCTTTTGGATCTTATTTACTCTTTCAGGTTACAGGCTCAACTGGCAAGTAAAGTAGTACTTTGGACTTAAAATAGAAGTACATGAATGGTTGTAAACAAGGAGATTAAGTTTAATAGACCATTAAGATGAGATTACTTTTAGGTCCTTGATACTATAAATGTTAAATCTATATTTTAACATAATTGTGCTGGCATCGAGCATGACAGTTTGCCATTGACGTCATTAGTACAGCCCTAAGGGGTCATAAAAGGACATCTAGAAATTGCTGGCTTAGATAGATAAGGGTGGCATTATTTCCTTCAGGGTAGATGCATCTTCTTCATCATCCTATAAGAATATTAAGAATGCATTTTTGCAATAAGATGGATGACAAAAAATCAGGTTTGTTTTGTTTTTGATATAGGATGTTGCTATGTATTTCAGACTGGCCTTGAACTCACTAGGAAGCACAGATGGGCCTCAAGCTCTCTGTAGTCCTACTGCCTGAGTCTCCTAAGTACTGGTATTACAGGTGTGCACCACCTTGCCTATCCCCCACCCCTTTGAGTACAAAATAATTTTCAGTGTAGATATTTCAATTAAATAGCATAGACAAAATCAGATTTTCACTGTAGGTCTTTATTCTGTGCTTTGCTCTTTTTTCTTCTAAGTCTTGAAAGTAAGAGTGGCACATAATCATGTTTTCAGGACTTGGGAGGCCTTGATGGTTCTGTCTGATCCCAAATCAGATGCTTTTCAGGGACTGTGATTCTAGTGGCCAAGTCCTTTGGCAAGCATCCCTTTGCAGTGAGGCCAGTTTGGAGGTGGAGTTAGCAGGAACTTTGTAACTAAAATCCTTGCTCTTATTCCAAAATGTATGGTATGATGCTAAACCGTTTGTTTTATCCAACCAACAAGAGTCACTGACACTCAGAATTGTCTCTTAGTAACTATGATTTGCCATAGAAGAGTGCTCTGAACTTAGGTGCAAGAGACAAAAATCTCCACAGATGATGGGATCAGCTACACTGTGTGGTGGCCCAGTCTCAGGGATGACAGGGAGCACACTCCAGAGTTTCAAAATCCCAGGGATCTGTGAAAGGCTGGTAATGGCTCCCCAAGGATATCCACATACTAATACAACATGTGAATACATTATCTTCATGGCTAAATAGGCTTTACAGATTTAATTACATTAGGAGCCTCAAAATGGAGGAATTTTTTGGGGCCGAATTTAATCAGAAGGATCCTTATAAGAGAAAGGCAAGAAGATTAGTTGGTAGAAGGAACTTTAAAAATAGAGGCAGATATTGGAGGGGTGGAGCCATAGGCCAAGAAATCCAAGCATCCTCTAGATGTGGGGAGAAGCAAAGAAGGGATTCTCCAGTGGAAATTCAGGAAGCATTCATCCCTATGATGTTATAATTTTAGTCCCATGATGCTCACTTCAAATTTGTCTGCTCCAGAACTGTACAGTAAATTCGCGGTCTTTAAGGCAATAAATCTGGATGATATGTCCCACCAATAATAGGCAACTAATCTAAACTCCATAGATCATCAAAATCAATCTTTTAATTTGATTGGGTGCAGAGAACCAGAGAACATGATCATTCAGTTATTTGCGAATCTGCCAAGCTTCCACTAAGTGTATGACTGCTGCTATCTGAATGTTTGCACTTGGAAATTAAATTATGCACTGGAGAGATGCCCAGAAGAAAGAATTTTGGAGTCCAGGAATTCTGGTAGTGGCAGTACACTCAGTTCCTGGGTTGGGTTCTTTCTATAGCTTCCAGGGCCCGGGTAATTCATTTTTTCACTTTCAATTTTTGAGCTAGCTGAGTTTCTACAATTCCTTCACTTTTGAAAGTTGGTTCAGGTGGGTTTCTGTGCCTGTTGTACATGCTCTAGTAAGTTGTCTAGGCAGTCAGTCAACAGTGTCCTCTGATCAATCCAAAGGTATGTGAGACTGTTTGAGATCAACATTTTCTTTCTAGAAAGAATATTTTGCTCCACAGAATGAGTTCACAGGTCATTCACTAACTGCAGTTCCCACCTCCGCAAGCCTAATCCACATCCTCACCTCAACATTTGGGGAATCATTTGCTGTCTATGTATATAGAAGAACGGGAGCTAGAGATTGAATTTGCAGCTCTCAAGTGGCTGAGCTGCTGAAATCTCTTATGGAAAAAGTAGTTTTGCTATGGATATAAATTTTATAATAATTTCCATGAAAATTATGTATGATCTGCAAAGAAGAAAATCCTCTTTGCTGGATAACTGTGAACCATAGCTATTGAAGAGGTGCTGATAGATGTCTAGTGCCTTAGATATGTAGCCACTACCTTGCTCAAGGAGTAGCAAGGCGTCCCAGTAAAGAGAAAGACTCAATCAGAGTGCCCAGGCATAGTCCACAGACACCCAGCTCTGTCTGCAGAGTTAAAATCAGTAATTCCAAACACAGTTCCTTGGCAACATTTAAGAGCAAAACCCTTGAGGGTTCACTCTGCCTTTCCTTACCAATCTTGCCAGACTGTCAGAGTGGCAAGATGCAACAGGTTTTTAGAAGGACTATAAATGAATCCTGACGTTGAGTCCAGATTTCTTTATTTAATTTCCTCTATTAACCACACTAAGCATCCAAATTCTCACCTAAAACTGGATGTATAATGAAGGCATTGTGCC
This sequence comes from Dinomys branickii, assembly GCA_004027595.1. Lineage (NCBI taxonomy): Eukaryota > Metazoa > Chordata > Mammalia > Rodentia > Dinomyidae > Dinomys > Dinomys branickii. Next base: position 13,801 of record PVLD010003807.1, on the reverse strand, counting down.
ACTGTCACAAATCACCTAAAATAATAAGCATTTGTTGTTCTAAGACACTGATACATTTTGAGAGGTTTATGCCCACAGTGTAAGCTCACTGGCTTGGAATGGTGTGGAACACACTTACACAGAAGCCTGCCAAGTAGGATGAGAGATGAGCTCACACAGCGATGTATTATATCCACTCAGCAAAGTTTCCTGATTATGCACAGTAGGTACCACAGAGGAGATAGCAGGCTGAGGCCCTGACTTCATGTAGTTCACAAATAATTATGAGATAGTTCCTCTCCTGATATTGACCAAAACAATCAAAAAAGCTTCACGTCTTTGTAGGAGAGGTGAAACTGAATCCAGGTAGGCCAAATACTTCTGGGAAGAACAGACAGGTGAAGAAGAGCTCTTCCTGACTCTCTAGAACCACAGAATGCACAAGAGAGTGGATATAAGCTGACGGGTGTTATCTGCATATGCCTGAAAGTGGGATTCCTGCCTGGGGTGGCAATATCATGAATGCTTCTGCTGTCGGTTCTGTGGCTCTGCATGTCTTTCATGTACCCATACAATGTCCTTCCTCTTGAGAGAACTCATCCATGTGAACTCACAGTTTCCCTGCTTCTTCTTGTCCTAACAGAATGAAACAAAACCAAACGTTTACCATCTTCATCTACCATCCACCTCCCTTGGTATGTTAGATCTCCCTGATCTACAACCTTAAAATAGCTTTCTGCAGAAGCTGACAAGCTCCAATGGCTATTAGGTGCATTCCCTTTCTGGAAATATGTGGGATTGGTTGAAGCTTGCTGATGATTCTCACCAGCTTCCTGGCAAAATGCCTTACTCTGCCTGTCTCATGTGAAAAGGGGCACTGGTGGTACCAGCATTTGAGGACCAAGGTAGGATGTCCTCTCAGACTGAATCCAGCATCTAGTAGCTTTAGCCAGGTAGAGATGCCCTTCCCTGGCTGCTACCAAACAAAATGCCCAGAGCCTTATAGATTTGCATTTCCAGCACTTCATAGGAAAGGAGAAGGAAAGATTTAAGGGAGTTGGTGATGAGTGTCTCCTCCACAACCAGAACTCTGAAGTCAAGAGGACTTCACTTTTCCCTCTGTTCTTGGTATAACTATAAACGTGACTGTTGATGTGAAAAATCAACTTAAAATGTATTACAATAAAAGACACATTGCCATTAATTGCCTTCAAAATGCTCCTTCCCACTTCCAACACGCTTATCCCACTGCTTTTGTCACTTTCTGAAACAGTTCTCGAAGTCCTCTTTCCTGAGTGTCTTTATGCGGTGCAATAAAAAGTTCATTGGCACTCCTGCCGCTGAGTGTCACCCAACAGAAAGGCAGGTTCTTTGAAAACATGACTGTGTGCCCTCATTTACTTTATTCACCAGATCTCACACTCTGGTATGTGTGTCTCTTCCTCAAAGCAAAAAACAAAACAAAACAAAACAAAAAACCCACTCATGTAAGGTAAAGGTTTTGAATGGATTCAGGACATGGAGGCAGCCATAGCAATGCAAATAAAGACACTCATGAAGATTCTTGACCTAAGGTCAATGCTGAGCACATTGACCCCTCACTGGAGAAAAGGGGGTAGAGATGGTGACAGACTCTGTCTGTCGCAGAACAGAGAAGCCATGCCGTAAGGTGTTATGAAATGATTTCATAGGTGTCTGTCTTCTTCATTCTTCAGGTTGGACATAACAGATTTAGTCTTGCTCACAGCTCAGACAAGGAGGGAGAAAATGTGTTTGTTGTTTTTCCATCCCTCACCTCAAACCGTATCCCTGCCCCTGGGATATTCATCTGCAGAGACTTCAGCCTTCTTTGGAGGCTCTCATCTCTCCATGGTTCCTCCACTGAAAGTCATCGCTTGCCTCAGGCATGACTGGTTTCTTCTGAGTCCCATTAACCATATTGTATTCTCACAATGGGATAGGAACCAGAGAGTGGACAAGTCCCAGGGTATTACACATCATTTTGAATAATGTCTCATTAAACCTTCCTCCATTTAGCCTCCTTTCCAGGTGGAATCAACTATGACTGACCAAATGACCTGTCCTACTTCATTCCAGGGAGTTTCACCATAGGTAGGGAATTATAGTTAGTGTCAGTTTCTTTCCCCATCCCCAAAGCAAAGTCTATACAGTGTTTTTTCGTGACCATTTCTTCTTTCAAAGGTATTCCAGGTCATAATTTCATTTTGATAACATGGTCTGGTTATGTGGGCTTTGCAAGTTTTAATAAAATTCTCAGAGAGAATAGAATACCATGCAGTGAGAGGAAGGGGCTCAGATGAGCAGAGGTAAAACATCTCAGTTCTACCACTTGCTAACTATTGAATCTCAGTTTCCTTAGTCTCTTTGTACCTCAATTTCACCTATGAAAATAGATTTTTGCTTATGGGTTATTATAATAATTAAATGAGTTAACACAGTCATATAAAACATTCCTGCAGATGGATGTTTGTGTGTGAGGTTACAGGAAGGTAAAACAAACAATGGTGTACACAGAGCTTTCAAAAAGACCACAGGGCACCCCTTTAAAGTGGCACGAATCTTTGAGACAGGCCACTGATATGCTAAAGATTGTGGAAATGTCTTCACAGAACAGGGAAGCCATGCCATAAGGTCTTGTGAAAGGATTTCATAGATATCTGTCTTTATCTCAGGTCCTGATGACTTCTACCAGAGAAATGTAACACACCCAGGGAAGCTCTTGGGGCAGTTTTTAGTAAGTAAACACTAGAATGTGTTTACTATGTAAAATTCTCTAAAGAATCACAGCAAGAGCTTTGGACAGCTCTGTCTACACTATCACCTGAAACCAGACTTCCAATCTCTGTCACCTGAAAATCAGCTCCTTTGGCCCTCGGACTTACTTCAGGCTCATCTCCTTATTAGTTTGAATATTGATTAGTCAGTGAACTCATTTACTGCTAACCCCATTTATGAGTCTCCTCCTACATACTCCTTCTTATAACACGTCATTCATTATGTTTTGGAACTTTTCATTTATCACTGGTAGCTACACTGTCAAGTAGGAAAGGTTATGTGGGACTTATAACCAAACTTCTAGTCCCAAAACGATTTATGTTCATTTTCATTTCCACCAGTCCTTGTGCTTGGAAGGAACCAGAGATCCTCAGTAATGGAATTTCAGGACTTCTCTGTAACTTCTGGTTTCAACTTTCTCTAGATCCTGAGGGATTCAAATAAAAAGCTATTTCTATGTCTTACTTTTCCTCTGCTCTGAGGCTGAAGGTAGCAGCTCTTGCTATCTCCCAGGGAAAATGAGAATTCGTTTTGTGATTTTTTTCCAATGTGGGCTTCTCCTGGAACTAGGTCTAGTATCAGCTTGGAAATGTCTAGCTGGTGTCTCTACCTTGGCATGGCCTCATCTCCTAACAAAGCAAAGAAAAATCCAACTCTTCTTGTCTTCCCTAGGTCAGCAAACAGGAACTTTAGTTCCTGGGATTGAAAGGCTTGGTGATATCCTTTCCTCCTCTATTTCTCTCACAGTCCATGCTGAATACTCAGCAAAACTCTGAGCCCACCCTTTCCCATCCATCTGCTTTGCAGAATAATCCTTATGGCACCCAGACTCCAGGTCACGGATTCCTCTCCTTTCAGTTACAGCTTGAGCCTTCTTTCTCCTAGGTTGTGCTTTGATTACTTGTTTTAGTTGTGTATTGATGCATAACAGGTCATCACAATATTTAGCACCTTGATAGAACTCATTGTCTCTCAGATCCTATGGGTCAGAAATCTGGACACATTTATCTGGGTCTTCTGCTTAAAGGTCGCTGAGAAAATGGCCATCCAGTGTGACCTGAGGCTGAGGTCCCACTTGAAGGCATGACTGAGGAAAGATTTACTTCCAAGCTCACATGACTGAGATCCAGTTCCTTATGGGCCATTGGATGGAGGGCTGCATTCCTTGTCATCTGTGGGCCGAGCTTACTGTCAGTTTTTTGTGGTGTGTGGACTTTTCCAACATGCCCTTTTGCTTTATCAAAGAATGCAAGTCAAGAAATCAATATGACAAATATGGCCATATATTACATAATCACAGAAGCAGCATCTCATCCCCTATACTGTGTGTGTGTGTGTGTGTGTGTGTGTGTGTGTGTGTGTGTGTGTGCATGCATGTATTTGTGTGAAAAGCAAACCCCAGGTTCTGCTTACATTTAAGTGGAAGGGATTCCATGCTCTGTAGCTCCAAATACAAAGGTTGATCCAAAAAATGTGAATGTTTAACCTTTAAAAATTTAGCAAAAGAATATACTGAAAAATCATCAATTAACTTGGTTGCTATTAATTAATCCTCCCCAAAATACTTCCTCTGGTTTCAAAACACTTATCCCATCATTCTTGGCATTTTCTGAGGCAGTTCTGGGAGTTCTCTTCTGTGAATGTGTTCACAAAGTGTGAGTCCAGAAAGCAGGCCTGTGACAATATTGCAGTGTGTGCTCATCCACCTGATTCACTGGATCTGGCACCATGGGACATCTGGTTCTTTCTTAAAGTCAAACTGACTATGAAAGGTCAATGTGTTGGATGGATTCAGGGCATGTTTCTTTTGTGTTTTGAAGGAAAAAGATCTTCCAGAACAACTTCAGAAAGATGGCAAGAACAGAGGGCTAAGTGTGTTCAAAAAGAGGGAGTATAACTGAGGGGGGGTGAATGACACTATATCTTTCATTGTAATAATTTTTAAAATTTAAATACACACTGCATTGTTTAATCACACTTCACATATCCGTGGCTAGCTTTTCACTTACGTTAAGTTTTTCTCTAGTATCACCTTTCAGAGAGGCTTTTCTAGACAGTTCCGTCATTGCTCTTTGGCTCCTTGTCCTCCTTTACTTCTAGTCTCAGTATTACCTTTAACCTTATAAAATATTATGTGCCATGTTCAATTGTCTATTTTTCACCACTAAAAGGGGAGCTCTGCAGAGCAAAGGCTGTCCGCTTTGTTCATGCAATATGTGGTGGCCTAAATAAAGGGGAGGTTTATTAAGACAAATACAAGAACTACACAGGCAGAAAAAAGAGAGTGCAGATGTCTCTAATAACTATGCTGCTAGCATCCAAAGGAGTAGACCAGAACCCTGTGTCCTGACCACTGGAGAGAGGTGTATCTTCCTTTAATTAAGATGAGAATTCTTTCAAGAACATGCAGTTCCCTTGACTGCTGTCTTGTTGAGAAACTTTCTAGCACTAACCTGGTTTTGTAATTGCCTTGTTCCAGGACCAACTCTGAACAGAGGGTTGCTGAACATGAAGGTTTTGGCCACTAGAATAGTCCATTCTTGCTGTTCTCAGCCTTTCCCTTGGCAATTAGAAAAATAACTCTCCTGTTTGGAAGGCTCCACAACACCCTGCTTAAATTTATTTAGATGTATAAAATGAAAATTGTAGACCTGAAAAACCAAGGGTACTGGGCCAGGGATATAGCTCAGAGGCATAGTGCCTGCCTGGCAAGTGAGGAGGCCCTGAGTTTGATTGTTGGTAAACACAACAAAACAAAACCCACCCAAGATCGAGCTCTACATTATGACTTTCTTTGAAGCGGTGGCAGCTGTGATAAAACACATCTAAAAGTTATCTGACTTTGTCTGTGACTGTTCTCAAAGTATTGCAAACAAGCATACATACTTTGAGAATGTCGAGATTCAAATTCACATTGGTTTGCACACAGTAACTACAGACTTTAAAATTAACCTAATGTGCTTCAAGTTTATAGCTTGTTGCTGAGGAGAAGGGGGACATTTCTGCTGCATTGACCACAAAGTTTACTTTTTAATGGACAGGTTTTCATAGAAGAACTGCAGCAACATAAAACAAAAGTGCTGTGGAAAAATTTCTTTCTGTAGTTACCTAATAAAGCCTAAACTGGACAACTTCCATGCCCTTCAGGGTTCCAGAAATACAAACAGGAAGTTAACATTTCTGTAGTAATAATGATTCTGTAATAAAAGCAAAGGAGAAACAATAAAGCCGAAGGTCAGGATGAAAGCAATTTGCTTTTTATTAACGTCTTAACACTACATCAGAAGAGATTTTAAAGATTAAATGGAGCCAGAGTATAATTAGAAAAGTACTTGTAATCAAATGGCTTTTACTTTTCATTCTGAAGCAAAGTTTTGCTCTGGTCTTACAGTAAGGTGCAAACGTAGAATTTCTAAATTCTGTCAATTTGCACATTCTGCTCTGTCATCTCAGGGATAACTTTTCCTGGGTAAGTTTGTTTATTTTGGGTGCAGATATCCTTTCTGAATATAAGGTGTGTGATTTATTGTATTATTCATTCTGTTATGATAAGACAACATATACTTTAATTTCTGTAATGAATCCAGTGATCTGAAGCAAGTCCATTGAATTCTTTCAGACACCCTTACTTACCCTATAGGGTGACAGATTGTCCGTTAGATATGGACATAGGTTATACCGGCAAATTTTTCCAGATATTTCAATGGTTTGGACTCTGTTTCCCAAGTTATTTTATATTCTTACCCTCTATTGACAATAAGGTGAATTCCTAAGGGAATTATAAGATATTTTGCCATTGGATAAGGAAGGAAGAGCTGAATTCCAAGGACAGAATACAGAGAACATTCTAATACTCAAGTGGAGGAAGGATGACTGGGAGCTGCAGTCCTGTGTTAAAAACAGATGGTGAAGGAGAGGGTGTTAATTCAGTAAACCATGGATTTCTTACTGTAACCTTCAGCTGGCCAAGCTTTCACAAGCTTAGGTCTTTGCCAGATGATGTATTAGGTGCATAAATGAGCTAAGAGTTGAGATTCAGAGAATTTGAACTGTCTTATTGCAAGAGACCCCATTTTCATCAAATATACTTTGTGGTTTCAAGAATATATATCTAGTTTCTTTAATGGATGGTAAGTGACTTTATAATAGTTTGCAAGGCTTCTACTACTTTAAAAATGTGTTAAACATCAGATATGATCCAAGTAAATTCTTGTCCAGTGATAACTCTTTATCCTCTCTTATTTTCCCACATCACTATTACTCCCAAATGCAATTGCTAATGTGGGAAACAACACTGATTTTGAACCTTTAATTGCTACCAGGTACTTTAAATCTGCATCTAGTTCATCCTAGAAAGTACCCTTACTTAGACTGACAAGAGGGTTTTACTATGCTACAGTGCTAATGGGATTGAACCATAGTCTCTCACTTTAAATGCCCACAGGCGTGATAGCCAGAGAAACAGTAGAATGACTGTCCACTAACTATAGTTCAGACAGACTCATATATTCCCACTAAAAATAGACAAGTTAATTTGCTGAGCATAACATTTGGATGGTAACGCTCGCAAATGCTGTGCCAATCTCAGCGCAGTGTCATTCGATTGGGCTGAGTATTTACAGGAAGTTGTGTAAGAAACAGTGTAAATGGAATGCTGCCCTCTTACGGTTCCACAAAACCTTCTAGAGCCAAACATCTTGGTCTCTAATTAATGGAAAGATTTGAGAACCAGAGGGGCCTTAAAAATTTAATGCACACCTTTATTAAATAAATTACAGAATAGAGGAGCATGGCAGTGACTCATTTGAAGTTCATCTAAGTACGTAGCATAGAGTAAGGGTAGAATTAAGCCCACTGTTGCTCTCACTCAAATGTATTCTTAAATACAGCTTTAACGTCTGTTTTCATAATTCAGATATTCCAAGGGAGACCACAACATATCCCGTTCATCTACAGAAGTTGCCATGAGACAATGATAGTACATCAATATAGTGTCAAAACCTTTAAAAGTTAGAAGATTTATTTATTTTCTCAAATCAGAGAAGGTCCAAGAAATCAAACTCTAATTCCAAAAGACCTCAAAAGTTAAACTCAAAAATTCAAACCTATTTCTCAAGACATTTTCGCTTAAATCCTCTTAAAATAGTCCCTTATTCATTGCTATCCTTTGAAGAATCACAGAATTAATTGAGAACTTTTCTAACATACGCTGTATCAGCAGGGATAGCTTTCACGTGTAATTTCTGACAATATTTGTTGAAGCTATTGTTTATTTTTATTGTTTTGTCATTATTTGCCACAAGCTGCATTACTCCTGTTCCTCTCTCTGATCCTTCTAACTAATTCTTCTTGAAAGGAAGATCCTGCCCTATAAAGGCTGGTGATATGTGCCAAAAGACAAGATCACTACCAATATAGGGCAGGGATTGAACTGGCTTTTATTTTTGATTCTAAATGTAGGTAATACATCCTTATATAAAATTAGGTAGACGTTTGGGTGAGTTGAACAGAAATATTTGGCTTTATAGATAGAAGAAGGCTGCAGCAAAAAGCCAGATTGGTTTTATTGAAGTCACTTTCCTTACAGAGTGAAAGCAGAGGAGACTGTCTTGTTTACTAAGCCAGCTCAGGTCAGTGAGGCTCCTTGTAATTTCTTTGACCAATTTTGCATGCTTATGTCTGGTAACAACTAATTTGAAGACAATATGCAATACAAAAACCACTGGTGAATTCCTACCAGCTTGTTTAGTGAAGCTCTCTATTGTTTCTAATGTTTTATTATTATTTTTTATTCTCTTTGATGGTTTGATCACTCTTGCATTCTTACATCTGGTAATCTGAGCAACTTCGTTGAAGATAACAATATGTAATATAACAACCACTGTTAATTCCCATCATTTTGTTTTGAGACCCTGTATCATTTTTAGTGTTAAAAAAAAATGAAGCCCCTTCTGATTGGTTAATGTCAACCTCCTGTGTTTTGGAAAACTGGTTCCTCAATTTGGTTACATGACCTTTAGCATAAGTGACTGCATTCAAGAATGGCTTGGCGTGTTGGGCCCTGTGTAGGAACTTCGTCAACGCAAGCCCTCCACAGTCTTTGGTTAGTGTATCAGAAGGTTCCTTTTTATTTTCTTTGATAGAGGGAGACTGACATATCTCATTGGGCTAGTCACTACTCAAACTCAGTTGAAAAGCAGATGTATTTCCATTTTTGATGCAGATCTATAAGCTTTCTCAAATATATAAGTAGAATAAACCCAAGCATCACTTAATTATTTAGTTTTGGAGTTACAAGGTGTGATAAAAAAACATGGCAAATGTTTAAATGTTAAAACTTAGTACAGTAAAAGACACATGGCCATGAACCCCCATCGAAGTATGCCACTTCACTGTGAACATACTTATGCCATCATTGTGGCAACTTTCCGGAGCAGTTCTGAAAGTTCTATTTTGTGCCTTCAGTTATACTGTCACAGCCACCTTCATGTCCTTAATCAGACCAAAACATCGACCTTTTGTGGTCATTTTGACTTTGGAAAAGAGCCAGGAGTTGCACGGTGCCAGATCTGTGAACAAGGTGGACAAGGACACACTGTAATGTTTTTACCAGCCTGCCTTTCCATCAAATGGCACGAGGCAAGAGCATTCACCGTATTTTGTATCACACCCGATAAAGACACTCATGAAAGAGGACTTCAGAACCGCTTTAAAAAATTAGCAATAAGAATGGGATATGTGTGTTCAAAGTGAGTGGGAGGGGGCTTAACAGCTACATAGCTTTTACTGTAATAATATTTTAAATGTAAACATTAACCATATATTTTGATCATACCTAGAATATTCTACAAAGCCAGGTATGACTTAGGATCCATCTAAGGAAAATAATATTTATATTTCAAACTCTGTATACAGACTTGGCCAAGGCTTCAACAATTGAAGAGGAAAAAATCCATAATCTATTCTTTATGGAGGAAAATTTCTATAGGAAGAAATTTTCTATACCTCCTCTATTTTTCCACCTCAGACCTCAAGATTATACAACTGTCACTCCACTTGTAAGAATCTCTTTTGACATATAGGTGCATAAACCCAAATGTCTGTGGGGTTGTGTAGTGGATTGATAACTGGTGATCTATTTATAACCCCCAGCTGAACTGAGTAAGTATGGTGCTGGGTGTGGGAGGTCCACCTAAGGATTGTTGCCAGCAGCATAAGAGGCTGTTGGTAGCTGAGAGACACTGTTGGGAGATGGTAGAAGGAGCTGTTGGTTCTGTTGGAGGAGCTCGTCATGCTGGCTTTCCTGTTGAGCTAGGCTGTTTTCACCCTCCACAGAGCTCAAGGCCTTGTTGGCACTGAGAATGGCTTCGGTTCACTTTGGGGGAGCTCTGGTCCTCACTTTGAACATCACTTCCTGGCTCTGGAGGGGAAGATGGTGCACTGCCGGTCTCCTGGAGAAGCTTGCTCTGCTGGCTTCCTTGATGGGAATTCGGCCATCTTGATCATCAGAGGAGCAGGAGACCTCATTGCTGAGGATGGCTGTGGTACCTTTAGGGGAAGCTCTGGTTCTTCTGAGCATCACTTCCTGGGTCCAGTGGAGACCCCTCATCCTGCTAGCCCTGATTCTTCATCTCGCTGACGCAGTCTTCCTAGATTCCACCACTGACCTCTGGGCCTTCACAGCGCAGATCCATGGAACAGGCCTGCATGAGATATTGTTATGGGCTCTGGGCTTCCAGTGGGACTCATGGGAGGCATTGTTATGAGCTCTAGGTCTTCAACTGGGCTCATACAGGACATTTCCGTGGGATCCAGGCCCTCAGCTAGTTTCCTTGGTCTTAGTATGTGGACATATTTCCTGCACTCTTTTGTAATCATTCTTTGGGTGACTATTATAAATAATCTTATAAAATATGTGTCCTTATTATGTATTATTTCCCTCGCAAATAACCCCAAACCAACACAGGTTGTATGAGAGAAGTCAGAGCATAAATCAGGGGTCACGTTACATGGTAACAGGGAGCGAAAGGGATCAGCTGAGCTCTCCTCGTGCTCCATCCAAAAGTCACAAATCCCACTGAAATACTCAACAACACCGTAACTAGTGAGCTACATCTCCAGTCTTGATTTAAAACACATCAAGAAACAAGCACTGTGCTAAAAAACAAAGACAGCTGCACTAAGATTGGTGACATCTTTTATATTACTGAAATTTCAGTCATTTTCATGTTTCTGAAATGTTTCTCAATTTTAATATGCTTTTTAAAACCTTTCATTTTATTGGGATAGTTACTGTGCATTTGTAATAGTTGTATAAATAGCTCGCCCATTTTTAGCTGGCATGGCTAACTTTCAGAAAATGTGTATTTCCTCCCTAGGTTTTTCTTTTTATTAGTGGTGGGGAAGATTTTTTTTTTTTTTTTTGGCGGTACTGGGGATTGAACTCAGGACCTTGCGCTTGCCAGGCAGGCGCTTATTCCACTGAGCTATATCCCCAGCCCTTTCTTTTTATTAATGGTGGTAAAATTTCACATTTACTAAAGGTAGGAGAAAAAACAGAAGGATAAGAGAAATGAGGGCTCTTCAGAGCAAGTTTAGGCTAAGTAGAAAGGGAGAAAAAATAAAAATAAAAACATACCCTACAGCAGAGGTTGGGCTACAGTGAAGAGGTATGAGAGCCTAGATTTTTCAATAAATCACATGGTATGTTCTTCAGCCTTCAATGAAAATGAAATGTTCTATAAAATTATGCTGTTTTTCTTGGAATAATTCAATTTCTTGGGAACATTTGCAGCCATTGCAAATGGGTTTTCATATTTAAAGTTACAGTCCCTTTATATAGCCAAAGAAACAAATGCAGCAGTCAGTTGTTAAAGAATGCAAATTCTCTTTTGTTTTGAAAATTATTAGGGCATACTCAGTCACCAGCTACTCTGCAACTTGCCTTCCTCCACGATTCTGCAATGACTGCTGACTTTGATTTTGTGAGTGTGAGAAGTCCCATAATGATTTCCTAGTTCCTATTGTGCAGGAAATGAAAGGAAACATGGTTTTGGAACTTGGTGTACATTTGCCTAGGGCAGCCCCCGAGTCAGAAAAGGGAGATGACTGAAACAGGAATTTCTGAACACATATTCTCCTTACCACATATACCATGAGATGTACATTGAATCAGAGGACCAACTGGAGACAAGTTCAAACCCCCTTCTCCCTCTCCTGACCCCCAGATATGCCATATTATTCTAGCAAAACAAAAGCAGGTGTTGTTTCAAAGGTCTTGATGTTATTATAAAATCTTGAAAAAAAGCCCAGAGCCAAAAGCACGCCCCTAACATACTTAAGCATATTCTCGGTTACTCTAAGCTGAGAGGTGGCAAAGAAGACTGCTGGGAGTGCCCCTGGGGCACATATCAAGTGATTTCCTGGAGACTTCACTTAACCTGAAGCTTCTGCATCCTCCCAATACTCAGTTATGACAAACAATAAGCAGCACAGATAACTTGTCCCTAACATCTTTGGAGCCAGAGGACAGGCAAGCGCAGTCCTGAGAGAAAGCCTCCCAGAGACTCTACAGTGTCAGGAGAGCCTTGTACCTGAGAACCACCAATACCTGAATAAATCTGATTCAGTGAGGAGTGTCAGTATCAAAACCCAGAAACTCTGTAACGAATAAAGACAAAGCAAATACAAAAATAGCACAGAGTTATTAGAACACACATGTATTTGACTTTCTCAAAAGTTCATAACTAATAGAAATGTGCAGAAATATTGTATCTGTAAAAAGGAAACAGGTAGACAGATTGAAAATTCACATTTTGCTTCCACGCATTTAAAAATGTAGTTGATGTTCCAAGTAGCAGAATTAACATAAAAGAAAAGTTCATTCATTAACTAGCTGGGAATTGAACGAAGACATTTTCTGTACAGAAAAATAGAACAATGTGATTGGAAATGTAAGAGAAATGTTAATATCACTAGGTTACGAATAAGCTCATTAAAATTCTGGAACAGTGCAAAGAGAACAGATAGAAATATTCAAATAAACAATAGAAAAATATTTTCAGAGCAGAGAAAAAAATGAATTATGAAATTGAAAGTAATGACAGAATGCTGAAAAGATGAATTTAAAAGAGATCCCAGCCTAAGCCAATATTCAGAAACAACACAAATGCCCATGCCTAGGTGAGCAGATGGGCAATTCTGGTGTGTACACACATGATGGAATATTATCCTTCATAAAAAGGAATGAGGTACTAATGCACACTACAGTACTGATAAACCTGGAAAACTTGATAAGTGAGAGAAATCTCGTGAAAAAGGTCATGCATAGTATGTGAATCTATTTACATGAGATATTTTAAATCGATAAATCTACCCACAGCAGAAAGCCCTGATTCCCAGGTGCTGGTTGGTGGTAGGAATAGGGACTGATTGCTTAACAGGTGTGGGATTTGCTGTGGTTTGAATGTGCGTCTCAAAATTCATACATTAACATCTTAATTTTCCATGCAACAGTGTTGGGAGGTGCGTAGTTAACGACGACTCTGCCCTTTTGGGTGGATTAATGCTGCTAGCACAGGTTTGCCACTTAACTGTTATAAAACTGAGTTTTGCACCTTCCTGCCCCCTTGCTCTCACACCCTGGCAGTTCTGCGCTCTGCCTTTGGATGGTATAGCAGAAAGACCCTCAACGGGTGCTGATACTTTGATGCTGGACTTCCCAGCCTTTCAGACCTTGAGAAATAAATTTCTTTTCTTTATAAGTCATCCAGTTTGGGATATTCTATTATAGCACCACAAAACAGGCTTTCATTTTTTTTTTTTTTATTTTTATTTTTTATTTTTTTATTTTAGAAACATAAAAGTACAAAAACATATTGACAAACAGACACCCATTATCCTAGAAAATAGTACAATCACAACTAATCTATAGACAAGGTGATATGGTCTCAACAGTAGTTGTTGCTTTATCCATTGATATCTTCGAATTGTAGATGTATGGACCCATATACAGACATGCAAATTT